>MU225509.1:4942761-5015383 GCA_018584345.1 Thuja plicata | reverse complement strand
GTTGTGTCTTCTATTCCTACTGCTTCTTACACTTTTCCTAGTGTTCCTAATATTGCTATGCCACCTGTTTCCTCTAATGATTCCACAATTATTAGTTTGGCTCAAACTGTGTCATCTTTACAACAACTTGCATATTTAACTCAATCCAAATTTAGCATTCCTACATGTGATATGGGTAGCCCTTTATCCCTAGACATCATTCGTGCTATTGTCCCTCAGCAAGCCGATATGCCTCGTCTTGAGAATTACAATGGTAAAGGCGATCTTGTTACTCATGTTAAAACATTTCAAATCCTTTGTAGTGATTATGCTCATGACCATAGGATTTTAGCTAAATTGTTTGCTAGAACTTTTTGAGATAAGGCTTTACAATGGTATTGTTCCTTACCTTCTTATTCCATTGATTCTTTTCCTAAACTTGCCAATTCCTTCATTCAACAATTTCAAAATAACATTGGACCACAGGTGTCTTTGACTGATATAATGCATTGTAAACAAAATGTTAAGGAAAAATTGACTGATTTTATTGGTAGATTTAAGCATTTGTATACTCTGATTTCTTATCCTGTTCCTGATATTGATATTCAACACATGTTTATTTCAAATTTACAAAAATATATTAGGGATAAAATTCTGCTTACTGAATTTACCTGTTTTCAACAATTGTGTGCAGCACTTCACCATTATCAATTACAAGTGAGTCAGTTTGAGAGCAACACTCCAATGGCTCCTGTTCCAGTTGATAAGGGCGAGAATGCTCCTAATACTAATAAGTTTCAGAAACCTAACAATTATGTCAAGATTAATAAACAGATGAATGCGGTTACTGATCAAGTTGCAGCTACATCCAATAGTGCTTCTGCATCCACTACTTTCCGTATGAATCGTATGTTTACTCCTCTCTCTGAAACTTTGCATTCTACAATGAGTAGGTTGTTAAGTGCTAGTATGATTACTTTACCTCCTATTCGACCTCTTCTTCCTACCACGATAGCTTCAAAATCCTTTGATTCTACCACTTTTTTCCAATACCATCGCCAGAATGGCCATGACACTGAAAAATGTTACTCTCTAAAGCATAAGATTCAAGATTTGATTGATTCTAAAGCTTTATCTGTTGATAATTTTGATGGTAGTGGAAACAAATTTATCTCTCCTCCTAATCAAAACCTCCAAATTTATACCAATCCTTTACCTACACATGATACTAATACTATAGCTCAGCCATCTTCTGTAGACATTGTTTATGATTCAAAGGTGGATGCTCTTAATAACATTGTTAATCATGTGGAGGGTGTTGCACCATCTAAACTCATTGTTCAAGATCCTTCACCTCCACTTCAACTTCCAATTCCCCCTAAAACTCAAAAACAAACTAAGGATAAGCGACCTAGGGAACTTTTAATTACCTTTGATGATTCTGAAACAATTAAGGCTCCCGATGGTCCCCTTTATATCTATGCTAGGATTGCTAAGATACCTACCCGTGCTTGTCTAGGGGATCCCACATCTTTAATAAATGTCATTACTGAGGAAAATCTTTTTATGAAAGGCTTACAACGTGATTTGTATGACTCATCTGATGCATGGATCCAAACTTGTAATGGCTTTCTTTATCCTACACTTGGTTCTATTAATTTACCTGTTGAACTTTGTGGTAAAGTTGCAGATACTACCTTTATCATTATTCCTACTTCAGATCAATTCCAAATCAAATTTGGTTTACCTTTGATAACTGCTATGCATGCTATCGCTTCTCCCATTCATAAATGTCTTAAGTTCATTCATAATGAGGAAGTCAAAATGATTAATCATAGTCTGTTTCAACCTTCTAGGCCTAGAGATTGTGCTACTCTTGATTTTATTTGGCCTTCATTACCTAACTCATGTCCACCTCGTCCTGACCATCTCTTTTGCTCATATCAAGCTTACAAACATCGCAAAATTATTGAGTTAAGTATGCCTCGGATTGATTCTAACCGTGGTCTTTTGCCTACTCCTGCAATACCTCCTTTATCCATAACTCCTACTCTTCCATTACAACCTATTGAAACTCCTCCTATAGAACCTGTGAAGGAATTTGTTGTCATTCCTCCCAGTTCCCAGCATGTGTCAAACAAAGTTAAACGTAAAAAATCTGCTAATGAACGTTGTAAGAAGCGTAGAGCTAATGCTAGAGCCCATGCTTCTATGATGCGAAACTCTTTACCTACTTTCGATCAACTTATGCCTGATGCATTGTACGCTATTGTTCATGATGATAAGACAAATGAGTATGATGATTCTATTCGCATCTTGGATCCTATTTCAATCAATCTTGATGAGGAGGACACTCTTGATGATCCTATTGATCTTAGTGATGAATATGAGACCATTGATCTTGATAAAGATTTACCTCATATGCTTTTCACTCAATTAACAATTGCACCTAGTATCGAGCAACGTGATTCTCAAGAGGATCCTTGTCTGAAACTGGCTATCATTCCTACTATATTGGATATAGTCCCTCTTGCAAGTTGCCCACCTACCCTACATGACATAAATCAAGATGGGGAGGGGTGGCAACATGTTTGATTGGCTCATCCTCTATGGTAGCCCTTCTTTGTTTATATGTTGTATTGTGCTTATCTCGTAATGTGCTTTCATATGTTTGTCAGATTCTTTTATATGACCCTTGTTACTCTATTGGTGCAAGGTGATAAAGGAATCAACTCTGTTGTGCAATTATTTTATGTGTATCTTCATTCTTCTATATGTTGTTTCATGTTATGTTGTAGATGTGCTATTGTTTGTAATTGTTTCCTTGTATAATTTGCTTGGATCTGCGACATGGTAGCACTAATTCTTTTTGGTCTCCAGGTTGTGGTCCGAAAAGATTCCTCTTCGTAATTCTTAAGTTTCTTTCCTCCTTTGTGATCGTAGTTCTACTTTCTTTGGGGAATGATGTCGATTCATTTGCAATAATATTATATTTATATGTACATGTTATCATATGATCATACTGACCCCACATTAGGTAGATCCCTTTTGTGTTCTTATGTATGTTTATGTTTTATTTCCCTTGATTTGTCTCTCTCTGGGGGCATTTCACAGTGGAAACGTAATCCGTAGAGTTGCTTATGTTTCCGTTAAAACCATTGCTCTTGTTAAAGTGTTAGAAATGACTTTAACATGGGGGCATACACTCTACTCACTTTTTGCACACACGCACATTCAAGATAGTTTTCAAGATTTAACACTTTTCCCTTTATGGATTAAAAGAAGCTAATCCTTAAAGCATGGTCATTTTTACTTTTTTTAGGATCTCTTGATCCCTCCAGTTTAAATGTACACGGATCTCTTGATCCCACCAGTTTTCAATTTAAAATGTTTTGATCCCTTTAAGAATGGATCTCCCTGATGGGTTGACTAGTGAGTAGCCACATTCACTAGGCAGTTCAACTCCATCTTTCCAGTTACGCTTTTGTGTGGTTCACAATGGGACATAAATTCTCATTGGGCGAGATAATCACACCCTTTTTTCTCTCTCTCTCCTTAACTAAGTGATGTCTCTCTTATCATGATCTTAGGGTTGATAAAGACTTAAGTCCCTTGGGGGCTTGAGGTTTTTCTTTATCCCTTTTGATCCCAATAAGATTGTCTTTTCTGTATATTCTCCTTTACCAAGAGTTTGTGTTGAACTCATACTCTTGCTAAATTGGGGGCTAAATATATAGTCGGAAAATGGAAGCACTTCCATTTTAGAATTTTTTAGCCTTTCAATTAAGTGGTTTGGGGTCATGACAAGCGCCTTGACTGGGTTCCTGATCTTGACATGGCTTCCCCCCTGATCTTCCTTTATGTCCATCATTTTCTGACCTGATTTCTACATTCTGGGATACAGACCTGTGTTTCTTGGATTCAGGGACAAGGTCGACCTCCTAGGACAGGGTGTTGGAGATCTACAAGTAAGAGATTGAAGACATCCTACCATTCTACATTTCATATTTTGAAGCATACTTGTGGATTCACGGATTCGAATCCGCCACAAGGACTTTACAAAGCAAGGTGAATTTATGCATTTACTTTGTCCATTTCTACAAATTCAATTTTATATATATATATATATAGTTAAGGTTAATTCCAAAACTAGGGTTTGACCAAGGCAAACCCCTCCCCCACAACAAATAAACTTTCCTTTTTGCAGGTACAGGTTCGGGACTGTTGATCTAGGACCAGATCTGGATACCCTTTTCAGTTTTCTTTCGGACAACGCAAACAAGGACACTTTCAGATCTGTATAGGACAGGGTTGGCATTTATGGTATAGGGTTGACCTTTTTCATAAAACAACATCAGAATGGAAAAATATTTCTGGGTTTTGTTCGTCTATGCGTTCTGGTTCGGGATCAACTGTCAGATTTTCCAGAAATGACCTACAGATCTTAGAAAACAACAATCTTTAATCTGCAATTTTGTAAGGTTAGTTCTTCCTCCTATCCTTTTCAATTACTGTCATTAATCATATTTAATCAATTAATTTATAGAATTTAAGATCCCCTTTCTTGTTCTATTTCCAAATAATTGATTCATTTGTGCATTAACCCTTCTACTTGGGTTGATCAAATTGGATCTCCTATTTGTGTATTCGAGAGTGAAAGAAAGGAGTGTCTTATCTTCCCTTCATCACAATTATAATATAAAATCAATATACAATTCAATTAAGTGTAAGATGTGAAATAGGGTTAAGGATTTCAAACAATTAATCAATCAATCAAACCCCCTTTCCAATACTTATATTTTATCCTTAACACACCCCTCATTCCACCTTATTACAATACCATACTTCACTTCTCAAAATCTCTTCATATATATATATATATATATATATATATATATATATATATATATATATACCCAGTCAGCTCCCAAATACTTCACAAAATAGAATCAACACTTATACAAAAATTAAATACAAAGTCAGTGATCATACACTAATATACAATCCAAATCTAACATAGTACATTTGGATTCCATGTTACACTCCCTCAATCATCGCGACCATTCAATTGCTTTGTCTTGTTGTATCATTGTCTTCGCATGTCTTCAAACATATGTATCTTTCATTCCTGAACTCCAAATCTCAAGTGTCCTTAACTGAAGGTCTTTCATACCCCAAAATATCCTCCTCTAAGCTTGTATGTATTCATTCATCATATACAGTGTTTGATGCCCAAAATTGTACTCATATACCCTATAAACTGCTTTCTGGACTTAGCCATTTTCGCAAGCCTTAACTCCAAAAATTTGTTTCACTCTAAGCAATCATTCATAATTGATGTGTTTCCATAAATGGCAACCCTAATGTGTTCTTGAACACTCCTGAATGAGCCACTTTCCAACAATCTCTCCCTTTGGCATTGATGGCAACACTTAGTGAAAAATGACTAAGTTTCAATACCAAAAAGAATATACATTACACTTCTTTATCTCCTTTACATATTTACTAGATTATCTTCTCTATATTTTCTCTATACATTTTTCATATCTTCTCTTCTCCCCCTTTGACATCAATGGAAAAGGTATTCAAAAATGTAGAATATAAAAAAAAAATTATGCCACTGCTTACCCAAAGATTTAGACCATCTTAAAAACATCTTGGAAAGATCTTTCCAAGATCTTGACTTCTTATGTCCAAGTCTTTACTAATATCTGACTCACATGAATCAATCCATTCAATGCAAAAGAAGATGTATTTCCTGCCTTTAACTCAGTAGGCATGTTCCCAGTGAGAGCTTGTGTTGTCTTCTCTATGTCTAAAAGGTGTATCTCAAGAATTGACAACTTAGGAGTAATTAAACTCTTCATCATACCAATTCTTCCCATAAACATCCCTTTTTATGTCTCCAACATGCTCAATTTGTCCAATATTCTGGACACTTCTTTGTCTAACTCCAATAGAGTGTGTGAGGAGGTATCACAACTATGCATCAACTATCAACTTATCTAGGGTTTGTTTGTCCTTTTCTATGATGTCCTCAATGTTCTGAAGATGTCTAATAGGATTTACACATTAACTGTATAAATTCCTTCCATATGATACACAATTATTTGCTTCATCCATTATTTTTCCCAGTATTCCCAAGTCTCGTGTAATAGACTTGCATACTTCTTCTAACTTCTTTGCTAAGTATTTCTATTATTCTTTTCTTCTAATATCTTTTCTAAGGACTCATAGTGACTGTCAAAGTCATCCAATGCCTTTTTCAAGTTCTCTATAATGTCCTTTCCTTGGAAAGTAAGAGGTATAGGTAGGATTTTGTTGACGGTATCAACTTCTCTTTCCATTACCCTTGACTTTTTCTCAACTTTCTGCTCATATCTCTCTTTTGCTTTGGCAAAGGCTATGTAAGATAGCTTCATCAACTCATGCTCATCCATGCTGTCAACATCAGTATTTAGAGTTTTATCTCCACTTTCCAACAATAAAGATGAAGAAACAAATACTTGAGTTTCTTGTTTTACTTCAACTTTATTTACTTTTTCCTCAGCTTCACTCTCTTTCTGTTCTTCCTTCTCTACCACTTTCAGATCAATACTTCCTCCAATATCTGCAACATTGTTAGTATCCCTTTCAAAAGGGTCACTAGAATCTTGCGAAGTGTCCAAAGAAATAGGCAAACCAGTAACAAATAAATCTGGCTTCTTTACAGTATAGACAAATTAAATATCATCTTCAACTTCTGATGTATCAAGTTTTTCTTCAGCTACCCTTGATGACTCACCTCTTAGAATAGATTTAGCTTAGTACCCTTGAGAGATGAAGACTTCTCAGGCTCAATCCCCATCAAAAATTTGTCTACAGCCTTCTATGTTTCCTCAATCACTTCATCATATTTTCCCCCCATTATCTTTACCAATCATGATTTAGTTCTCAACAGAGGTTTTATAGCATTCAATATCCTTTCCATCTCTTTAACAAAAACACCAGGTAACATATCTTCAATGGCTTGTGTTGTGATTGTTTCATCTTCAATTTGTGCTAACTATTTTCTTATCTCTAATTTCTCATATAGATCCTCAGGTATACTACCTTCAACTTCTAATAAGTTCTTCTTAAAAATAAGTAAATGATTGATTACAATTCCTCAATCAAGAGTTGATCAGATGCATCATACCTCTTGTATTATCTAGTCAATAAAATAATTTTTCCTTGCTCAATGATCCTCTTCTCCAGCATCTTAATATCAGGTTTCCAGAGTTTTTTCACCTTTGTTCTCTTCTCTTCCACTTTCTTCTCCTCTGCTTTCTCCTTTACAATGTTTGTCTGCTTTCTCCTTTACAATGTTTGTCCTCTATTTCTTAGGTGGAGAGTCTTATTTAGTGGATCTAGTGTTTCTCTTAGATAATTCCTTTGGTTTCTTATCTTGCGATGTCCTCTTAGGTGGTGTGGGTGTGGTTTCAATTACATCAACTACAGTAGGGGGTGGACTAATAACCTTCTCTATCTCTGGAGGTGGAAGGGCTATAGGAGCAGTTCTCGCCAACCCAAAAACACCTTATGTCATCTTCTCCCTCACCTCTTTCATTTCCTCCTTTGTAATACTAGCCTTGGCTGCTAGATTGTCTACCACATTATCTAATTTCCTCTCCTTTGTTTCTCAAGTCTATTCTTCCCTATATTCACAGAATTCTCTTCATAAGTGCCCCATCTTTCTTTGGATGGATCAGTCTCTGAGGATAATACATGTTCAACTTGCATAGTCAAAACCTCAGGACTGACTTCATATCCCAGAGGATAACACCAGTCCATTCTAGGTTTTACTACCTCAAAGAAAACACAATCAGTTTCAACCATGAAACAGATTGTATCTCTATACTTCTCTACCAAAGCCTCAGGTATCCTCATTCTTTCTCTCATCTTTCTCTGCAAGATTTTGATCATAGCAAATAGTTCACCATCAACCTAGATGTACTATTTTGTCTTCTATAACTTTGTGTAATCTAAATTCTAGTGGGTTCATTGTCCTTCCAAGCTCTAGGGTGCATACCAGGAAATTTGTGTACAATGTGGATGTAATGTGTATCAATAATGATCCAAACCTGAATTCCTTCAACTTATCCTTCTTTATTTGCTTCACATTCTCCAAAAACTTTTGTGCAAGTATTTCACAAAGATTATATTTGACATTTTCCTTTACCATTCTATATGTCATCATGATTACTCACATGGATATTGAGTTAGGTCAGCTGCTATAGTGTAGTTTATATCTGAGAATCATGGAAACTAATCTAACATCTTGCTAAAATATGTTGGCTATGGTCATCGCCCTCTTGTCCCATCTTGAATGGGTTAGGGTTTCCACCTGTTTCTTTTTGTTCTTCTTTGTGATAGAGATAACACCAAATTTATCCAAACCTATTATACCATGAATCAAATCACTACATATCTTCACTGGAAGATCTCCAATCCAAATGAATTGGTCATGTACTCTGTTCAGAATGATTTTGATCCATTCCTCTTCGTCAAATTCATAGAGTTATGTCATTCGCATGATACTAAGATTCTCAAGATGTGCGAACTCATCTTTCCATTTTCCATCTACTCCAATCATGTCCTGCATCTCCTTATATATCTCAAAGCCTCCTAGAGACTCATACTTATAGTGAATGTAAGACATAATGTCTTTGATATGTAGAACATCATAGGGTGTTTGTGAAAATGCACCCTCAGGGTCATCTTCAGTGGATTTAAATGGGTGTTTCTTAAATTGGTATCTAGGCCTTTTGACAACATCAAAAAACAATGGAGTATCCATGACCAAAGTTCACAAATAATCAAAAATACCTCTTCTTTGATGAATCTATAAAAAATTTCTTCGTTCAATCGCATAACACACTTGCTTCTTTGTTCTTCTTGCTCAAATATTTGTTCTTCTTCGGCTCTGCTTCTTTGAATGGTGATTAGATAAGTTCCTTTGATTGTCCTTATACTTCATTGTGTAAAGAAATAACACATTTCCCCATAAACTCATCTCTACACATGATCCAATCAACTAACAATCTAGCGATCACAAGATATAGCTCACAAAGATATGCGATCATAGATATATGTTCCATAACATATCTACATACTCTCCCTAATCTCAGAAAAGCTTAATCTCCATAATCAGGGGCTAGATAGTTTTCTGATGTTTCTTTCCAATGCTCCCCCTAAGGTCATTCTTGGCCATCTAGGTCGATGTAGAAATGTTAGCATCCGATGAAGACTCAGTAGCATCTACTAACTCTCCCTGAACCTTTTCCTCACTTAGTTCTTTTACTTTCCATATCTTATCATTGTTCGTATCTCATGCTTTCCTGAAATGATTGTTAAATTCATCTACAATACTCTTAGCATCACCAATATTCTTCTTTACATCAATAGGTGGAGATCCACTTATGTTCTTAGTTCTAATGTATCTGCAAAACTTCTCTATGTGTCCTGGATTATGATATTTGTAGCATGTAGGAGGTGGTCTAGTCTGCTTAATCTACAAATTACAATAGTTTGCGATGTGCCCAAAGTTATTACATTTTAAACATGTGAATTTAGCTAATGTTCCTTCTCTAGTGTAATCTTGCTTGGTTCTTGATTGATCAGGCTTCCTTTATTTTTCCTTCTTGTGTCCATATGCATGACAATTGAAACAATAGCTAGAAAAGTATTTATTAGGAATTTTACCTCTCTAGTCCCTCTTCATGTGTCCAATCTTGTTGCATCCAAAGCATCTACCGCTGAAAGGTCTGATATGTTCTCTAGGTTCTTCAAGAGTAGGACTTTCTTCATCAGTCTTCACTTCATATTTTTCTTCCTGAGTTTTTGAACATTCAGCTTCATTGAAGCCAACTCCAGTCATGTCTCCTTTAGGTTTCTGTCTATCTCTCTACTCATCAATCTTATCACTGCTCATATGAGGTTTTTCAATATGTTTCTTAGCCTCAACAAGTTCTCCCTTTATGATTTGATTGTATTTATCTAATAATAGATATTTGTTCTGACAGTCATCCAGTTCAATTTGCATTTGTCCCATTTGACTATTAGCACCTTTTAAGGTTTCTTCAATTTTGTTTCTATCATTCTTTACTTGTTGAATCTCTTTAGCCATCTGAAAGGAAGTAGTTTCATGATCAAGATTCAAAGTATCTTTCTCTTGTTCAAGCTATTTTATCTTATCTGAAGCATCACTATTTGAATCCTCTTTTATCTTATCCATAAGATCTTGTCTCTGACTCCTGGATAGTTCAATTTTTTCTTTTAGTTTCTTGATGAAACCCTCTACTGTTCTCAATTTGAATTTCTAGTCACCATTTTCTGCTTTAGCCTTATCAAGGTCTTCAAGTGTTGCTTCAAATTTTTCTTCCAAACTTTTAGAATCCATCTTTATGTCTCTTAAGTTGTTAGACTTTCTTTCCAAGGTCCTATAGCTCTTATACAAATTGTTAGGATTAAGTAATACTAAGACGGGGGTGAGTCAGTATTACAACACTTTAAACTTAAACTTATCAATTTCTAACTTAACCAGATAATTGTTGAAATGAAAGAACATAAATACAAAACACACAACATATAACACTATGAATTTGTTCTCGAGGAAACCCTGGCCAAGGGAAAACCCCGATGGGGATGGTACCCACAAATATGCACTAAAAGTATAATGTCCCTGTTAGGAGACCTAGACCTGTTAGGAGATGAATATTATATTAGTGCATTTCCCTATTAAAGGAATATAAAACCTTGTTAAAGGTATACACTGAGATCACTACTCATACACTCATAAATATGTCTCTGTTACAATGCTTTATCAAAATGAACATAAAAAAGCATATGTTATGCTTAGGCAATTCCTTTTTGTAGCTCGCATCATCATTTGTATGATCCTGACATCACCATGCATCCATTCATCTATTCACATACATACTATACTTCGCTTCTCAAAAGCTCTTCATATATATACATTATTACATATCCAGTCGACTCCCAAATACTTCACAAAATAGAACCAACACTTATACAAAAAGTAAATACAAAGTAGACGATCATACACTATCAAAATATAGATAATACACAATCCAAATCCAGCATAGCACATTTGGATTCCACATTATACTCCCTCAATCATCGTGACCATTCAATTGCTTTGTCTCGTTGTATCAATGTCTTTGCATGTCTTCAAACATTTGTATCTTTCATTTCTGAACTCCAAAACTCAAGCAACCTTAACTGAAGGTCTATCATACCCCAAAATAGCTTCCTCTAAGCTCGCATGTCTTCATTCATCATATATATTCTTTGCTACCCAAAATTGTACTCATGTACCCTATAAACTACTTTCTTGACTTAGTCATTTTTGCAAGCCTTAACTCCAAAACTGTGTTTCACTCTAAGCGATCATTCATAACTGATGTGTTGACATAAATGACAACCCTAATGTATTCCTAAACACTCCTGAATGAGCCACTTGCCATTAATACTTATATACAAGATAGATCATTGGAGTTTACATCAAGGTCAGACAAGCCAAAAGCATATTACAATTAGGTTACAATTCAGTCGTGACAACAAAAACTTACAATAGGTCCCATGCTAGAAGCATCCAGACCAAAACATAGATTATACCTAACATGGACCCAACCCGATAAGAGATAAACATTAAATACACAAGTCATACATAGCACAAACCTATTCGGATAATAGCTATACATTAAATGCGATACCCGAACCAAAAATATGAAGCATGATCCGCTCCTGGAGAGAGAAAGAGGGACCATGAACACACTACACATAGCTCAATGCTAGATCCACATTTACTGGAACAACTTCCCAACCAACTCAAACGTGTACAAACATAGTGACCAAAGAACCACCTAACCGCCAACTATATTTGGACCTCCACACACCACATGGTGAGATCCACACGTCATGCCAAAAAAAAATCACTTGCCAACAATCCACATTAGAGGCAATCACAACATGCTTTTAGACCAGAACAACAACTGGTCATAACTACATCACTTTAGTAACATTGTTTTCGGATCACCAATAAATACCACAACCAAGACCAAAACCTGAATACAATTCAAATCACATATGTATGTCTTCAACCTTGATTTTCGGAGTGAAGACCTTCTGAAAAAGATAATTGTATAACTAGCATCTTCAAGTGCATAACTCTATTACTAAACTATAGACATCTAGACAAAACTATTTACTTCCAGACCTAAGAGAAAATTATAAATCACTAACAAACATCATTCTCACAATTCTCCTTAATACATAAATATCTTCCACTGTTCTAAATGCATACTTGTCTTCTACAGTTCTATAACACTAAATAAATACTTATCTTCCATTGTTCTGTAGCACTAAATACATACTTGTCTTCCACTGTTCTATAGGTTCAAAATCACTAACATGTTCAAAAAACAACCTTACTTCTTTCCAGACCAACTACCTACTTTTAGACAACCTCCCACTTCAGATATACCTAAAAAATGTCAACAACAAATGCTACCAGACAACAGTGTCTGAGAAAACACCTTTGAACCAAAGTATTTAACATCACTTAGAACAAACAACCAAACATATATTTCCAACAACTTCATTGTACAAAGTCCCCGTGATGAAATTTTCTTATTTAATATTGCAATGCATCCAAAACCATAAGCATTTTATAAAGAAGCAAAATATCAAATATTGAGGTCACAAAGAAAGCAATAGAGATGGAAGAACATATGATCCTTGTTAGAAAGATGAAGAAGATAGTCTAAAAGGACTTAGACCTATGCAATTTTTATAGTCCATAATGTCAGTTCATTTTCACTTTTGGTTTGAATTTTGTGATACATTTCATCATCTATGTTTCAAATCATACTACATGATCCATCACTAGGATGAGATAAAGTTAGAGAGCGGAAATGAGAAGTTAGTATCAATACTGTAGCTATCTTCACATCTGTGCTCTCTAAATTTCTTTCATCTTGATGATAGATCATGCAGTATAATCTAAAACATTGATGATGAAAAGTATCAGAAAAAAAAAAATTAAACCAAAAGTGAAAAAAAACTAAAAGGACTTGTCAACTAACTTCAAAAGTGACTTCTGTTGGACCCAATAAAAAAGAAGATCTATGTTCTTCAGATATACATATCTTAAAAATTCCAAAACTATGAAAAGGATGTGAAGGATTTTTTCGTTATCTATTGATTTGTCTCAATTTCATTATTGTTGAAATATAAGTGATCTTTGTGTGAAGATGGCCAAATTTTCAATCTAGATTCTAAGGAAGTTTCTCAATTTTATTCTATCACTCTCTACTAATGATGATGAAGAGGTTGATAAATAGATGTGGAAAAATGTTCAAATAGTTTTTTTGCTTCCTTTATCTTGCAAGGACTTTATCACAGTGAATTTGACAAATCATTGTTGGAAGAAGTCTCTCTTCTTTGTAGGGAAAGTTGAAATGTTTCTTAATGAACCTATTTGGAATTGCAACAAAACGATGAGTTGTATAAACATGGGCCCCCTCTTAGGCATTGATTTTGACATGCTTCTCTTACATCAAGAAAATATAATTATGCATTGACACAACCAAACGTCTTTATATATTTTGAAATATTTTAAAGCTTTTATTTAATTTGAATTTGATGTTTTCATCATTAAAAATGTTATTGTTAATAAGTTTATTTAAGTGTCACCTTTGAGGTGGATAAGGATCAAGTATATATTATTAATGAGTAAAGATATGTATGTTTTTATTACAAACAATGTGATTCTTCTTTGTTTTAAAAATAAAAGATAATATCTATGTATTTTTAAGTTTATTTTATCTAGATCAACTTTTTTTTTTCCCCTTTTGTGCATTATGAGTAAAGGAGAAATTCCATTGTCCTTGGAGAAATCAACTTGTGTTTTTTCCTTTTGTGCATTATGAGTAAAGGAGAGATTCCATTACTTTCGTCATTAAAAAATGTTATTGTTAATAAGTTTACTTAAGTGTCACCTTTGAGGTGGATAAGCATCAAGCATTTATTATTAATGAGTAAAGATATGTATGGTTTAATTACAATCAATGTGATTCTTCTTTATTTTAAAACTAAAAGATAATTTCTATGTATTTTTAAGTTTATTTTATCTAGATCAACTTGTGTTTTTTTTTTTCCTTTTGTGCATTATGAGTGAAGGAGAAATTCCATTGTCCTTGAGAGATCAACTTGTGTTTTTTCCTTTTGTGCATTATGAGTAAAGGAGAGATTCCATTGCCCTTGAAGACTATTCTATAGTCACAAATTTGTTTTTTTAATTCTTACTTTTTTGTCAATTATTATTGTTCAAAGAAAATGCTCATTTGTTTGTTTCATTCAAAATTGATGTTTCCATCAATTATTTTACAAAGAGAATAATAGTACATATTCTAAACCACTTTAACTAGGCATGGAAGAATTCAATGATAAAGTTGTCAATAATAAGTTTACGCTTCATCCATGCACACACATATTGCATCATTACCTTAACTTTATTCACAATTTGATATTTAAAAATAACCATTCTAAATAGAAGAACAAAATTTGAAGATGCATATATTCCATCAAAAATAGGATTTTAATCCATTTTGACAAATAGAACTGCTAGATATTCAGACAATGGAAGCCAAATAGTAAGATATGAGATACGAATAAAAATCTAAGTTAGATAAAATTAAGGTGCATGTTATGAGCAACCTGTATCTTGGATACAAGATGAACTCCGCAAGCCAGGTTCATTGGACAAATCTAAGCAAGAGTCGAATCTGAGACTAGAGTCATCTACTGACAGCCTCAAACCAACTTCACTACTGTAACCAAAAGTATAATATATACAGCATCTTTGAGAGAACAAAATTCATTGAGAACATGACAGTACTTGGTTTAATGAATGACTCATTTTTCAGATGCATAGCCCATTCCCTTCTGAAGAATATATTGGAATGGGTGTGTTCAGTATAAAGGACAGTTATTATTGAATTGAATCCATTAACCATTATATTTAATTAGTGGAAATTATAAAAAATATTAAATTTGAGATCTGGATTTGAAATGGGCATCCAGTAGGTATAGTGAACAGAGAATCCGCAGACTCACGGCTGTCATTGCTTTCAGTACGATTGTGGGCGTGATAGATTTAAAAAGCTGTCTGTAGAAGTGCAGCGTACAAATTCACATGAACGTTTAATGATGGCATGATCACGGATGAAATAGCTTCCACCAATTAGCTAGCATCAACTATATTTTAGCTCGAAAATGGTGTGCCCATATTCATTTAAGTGTGGTGCATAAATACGTTAAGATGCACAAATTTCTCTAAAATCATTTCATTCTGAGGCTGAAATCTTGCTTGACTCTATGATGATATAAGTGAAAAAATATAGATATAGGGCAGCTAGAGTAGGGAAAGGGGTTTAATTATTGGCTTTATCAGGTTATGTTAATTAAAATTGTATTAAAAAATTTATTGAGTTGGTTAAGAGTAATTAGGGGGAGAGGACCCATTATCAGAGCATGTTCTAGTGGTTGTGATAGTCGTTAATTTAATACCCATATTTGCTGATTCAGTATCTAATATTTTTGACATAGTATCGATAGTTGTGACTTTAAAGTTGATTTTGCTAATGATGACTATCCATAATTGAATGAAATGTATCTCTTATTCTAAAAAGCAACCAATCATGTGATGCCACATCAGTTGCACAAGTATGGGGATCCCTAATGGACTACATTTAGTCTCACTTTTTTTTTTGAACTGTTTTGGACACCTTGGAAAAAAGCATACTGATGTTGCATCATATTTGATGATGTGGCCTTGAAACCTTAGTTATAAGCAGGGGACTTGCCAAGTAAGTTGTTGCCACGCAGGATTTTGAGAAGCGCAAAGTTAGGGTGCTCAACTACTAAGTCCTCTCCCCTAGTTGGTTGGTATGTCTATTAATTCTAAAAAAGTTAGTAATTATACGAATTGTACAACTTTATTTGTAATTATAATGTAAAGATATTGGAGCATTTGTGCATAAGTATTAGATTAGTTATGCAAATTTTGTGGTCGGCAAAGTGAATGATTAATGGGGCAATAGAAACTCGAAATGACCATTTTTTGGCCTTGTATGCGTAACAAATCCCACCACGCTTGTCAGAACTACCCAGATGTCAAAACAATAGCTATAAGCACTTAACTCACAAAGAAAACCAAAATATTTTATCAAAATCCAATGTGTTGTTTAGGAGCTTAGTGTGCACAATTTAGCTATAATAGCGACCAATACCATTACCTAAAGGGTTTGAAAATTACTAAGCTTAAAAAGTTTGTTCAATTTTAAAACAAGTGAAATTTTGGTTGATAATTTGAAGTGTCGACGAGAAATCCAACATTTTACATATTAGTGTATTTGGATGTGAGGTTTTTGTTCACATGCTTATAGAAAAATTGTTTGGGTGAATTTTAAAGACCACAAATACTTTTTCATTGGTTAAAAAAATAATGTTAAGGAAACTATAAAGTTTAGAATCCTCTAACCTTGAAAGTAATGGTGCATTTTAATACCAAAATTTAGAAGAAAGAAGACGCGTAGTTGGGAGAACAATGTGTTGGATAGGAGGGTGTAGAGGAAGGAGTTTTTTTTCAAATTGAATGAGTTTGAAGGAAGAGGAGAAAGAACCTCTTACTATGCCCTTTTGTAGATGCATGAGGTAACAAAAGTTGATTAACAACTATAGTCAACCACATTTTTACTATGTATTTGTTTTATATTGTACCAATTATGGACTTAGATATGTGTAGGAAGCTCTTTCTTTGAAGGTGTGTGAGTCTTGGACGGAGGTCATGCAAGGAGAGATGATAGCCTTAGATAGACGCGAGAGCTTCTATCTATTTGGGTTGTCGAGAGAAAGGAAATCCATTGATTACAAATGAGTGTTTAAAAAGAAAATGATAGTATATAGGTAGTTGGAAAGATACAAGGAAAGATTGGTGGAAAAGGATATTCTTAGGTGGAGGGAGTTGACTTTAATGAAACAAAGTATCCTATTATAAAATAGCTTTAGTTGAATTCCTATTTTTGTTTACTTATGTGTGTTTATGGTCTAGAAGTACACCATATAGATGTTAAAACTACCTTCTTATTTGAGAATCTGTTATGCCCTGCATACCCGTCCCTACATTTTGTGTGCAAAATGTTGGGTCCCCTCTTTTCGCTTTTGGCTCTTGCCTTGATTTCTGTCTTCTTTGTTTTTCTTTGCTTTCTTCTTCAGGTTTTCCCTCCCGTGAGGTTTTTTTTCTTTCTGTGTTTGTCTTTCGTGTCTCCAGGACCAGGTCCCAGAGTTTGTTGTTCTTTCCTGAGCTGGATTCTGAACTCCGGGATTCTCCGCCATGATGTCTCCTCCTCATGAGAAGGTATGGTTGCGTGGAATCCCTGGGCCCAGAGTCTGGAGGTCTGTCTGTTCCGATGTTTGCGGAGGAGAAGGTAAATTGCTTTTACCTCAGGTATAAATAGAAATTACACGCCATTGTTATAGTTACCGCGATTAAAAAACACTTGTGCATTCAAAGTGATTCTTAGGCGACTAAACTGTGATTAACCTGCGAATTACTTCATGCTTAGTGGATGATTACCAGTTGATTTGAGGCGTCTGTTCGTGATCGTTTGAAGGTAGGACTTGTTGCAGAAGTGCTCCTAGTGTGCTTCCTCCCTGCTGTTCTTCAGATTTTCAGGTAGGCTCTCGGCTTGTTCCCTATTTTCTTTGTTGTTTCCTGGTTTTCTTTGTTGTTCTCTTTTATTTTTTTGGTTTTTGTTTCGTTCATTTTGCTGGTTTGTTGCGCGTGCTTTGTGTTTTTAGTTCGCCTCCCATTGGTGGGTTGGCTCTGCCAAAGGGTTGTCCACCCTCTGTGCAGTTGTAAGCTAGTGTTAATAATGTATACAGTCTTAGGGTAGTTTGTGTATGTATGTAAATGTTGTTTAAATCTAAAAAAAACTTGTAAATGTTATATTTATGATGTATATATGCTTCGGCCCTCTGTGATTTTATGTATATATATTATATATCCTTCCGAGTTGGTGAATTCCTTGTGCCTTGTCATGTGTTTTCACTCGCCAAGCCAGGCTCGTCGAGACGGAGTCGCCACAGTTCAAACTCGGCACCTCACTGGTTCGAGCCATGGCAGCTTTCTCTCTCCTCCATCGCATCACCTTAATGGCGGGATTAATTTCCACGAGTGGGCATTCAAACCATGTCCCATCTGGCATTTATATTATACCATGTCGGTCCACTTGTCACCATTAAAGCCTTTTATGTCACCTGTCACTTGACCACGTGCCAACCCATGTCAGCCAAGTACAGTTCCCCTCTGGTCACATCGACACGACAATGACTAGTTTATCCAGGCTCCGAGTCCCAAGCGGTCCCTAGTCCTGTGTTTCCCCTTGTCATTTGGTCTGATTTCCCCTGGAGTTTTATTCACATCTATTACAAGTATTCTAGGACCTTTTTGTATGCTAACACTTGTTGAACAGGTGCAGGGAGGTGACAACTTCCCTGGAGTTCTAATATCCTTTTATATGTATTGTGTTCTAACAGTTCTCCGGTCTTGCAGGTTGCGGATAAGTTGATCAAAGATGTCTGAAGTGATCACCCCTCCTTCCAGCCTGGAGTTGCCTACCACTTCCACCCGGGTGGCCACCAAAACCAAGGCTGAAAGGTTGTTAGCGAAGCTGCCCTTGACCTCCAAATATCCAAAGGAGGGTACCCTTGTGGGATCAAAGATAGAGTCCAGAGTTCAAGAAATAACAGACACAAGGCCCGGACCTTGGGTGGAAATGCAAGGCTTGATTCAAGCCATTTACAGCTTGAAGGCCACTAGAGACAATCTGGCCACTCAGATAGCCGCCTCTGGCATCATTAAGGTGACGAACTTCCCTTGTTCGGTGCAATCACCGAAGTTAATACTCCAGGTGGCAACATTATACAATGCACCAACTCGGACCGTCCTACTTTCAGATCCTCGACCACTATAGTACCCAGCAACAATCGTCACCCTAGATGTAGCAACTTTCACCTCGGGGCTGGGGATCCCACAGTTCAATGGGTCCATTATCCAGAATTGAGTCCAGACATTGTAGGAGTTTGAGGATGTTGCCCTTATCTCCCGACAACATCTCAATAGCCACTGGCTGAAAATCCCAAAGAGGGATTGCAGGAGGATGAAGTTGGAAATTCCTCGCAGGGAGTTCAAAGAGCCCATTTAGGCTGGCATTGTATTCTTATGCAGGATCTTTGGATTGCCGCATGCCCAGGATTTCTCAGCATGGATGTACTACTTTCTGTACTGCATCACCACTCGCAGTTAGACTTTCAACTGGGTGGCCCTCATATCCAACCACGTGGAAAAATAGCTAAAGGGGGTTGTCCAGAACTCCAAGTTTTACATGACGTCATACGTGCTATGGGTGCTAGCACAACAAAGACCGGCTTTTCCAGGTTTGGGAATAGTTGGGGAACTTGGAAATGGGCCAGGCTAGGTAACACCATGGGATCATTATCCCCAGGTGCAATGGGAACTCAGTTTCTCAAATTTCTGTCGGGTAAATGATGCTTTCATTTACCAAAACATCCTAACCCTTAATCAGGATTTTGGGTATCGACTGTCACAAGCGGCAATGAATCTGGTCAGTAGCTATGGCCGCTATTTTATTCAATTCCAACACCACACCTACATTCAGGTGACCGGCTTCAATGGGAAGCCCCATCTTCTTCCCCGGTATTGCAAGGAGGGAATTATTCTTTTAGAGTTATGTTGGCAGATGATAGATCTGCACACCTTCTTTACATTAAAGAAGGTCATCAACGTCCCATTCCCATTCTCATGCGGGAATTATACATACAGCCTCGCCACAGCCCGAGAGGCAGACAGTGAATTGAAAAACTTGGGGCTGGTGGAATTTCAGCACACCCAGAAGAACTACGATCCTCTCGGCAAAATTGCCACAACACTTCCCCGGGCATCCCTGCCACATGAAGTAGACATTGAAGATTCTTGGGCGGACTACCAAGACAGTTTTGATCTTTGGGCACAACAGCATTCACGAATGAGCAAAGGGCTCATGAAAGCACTTGATCTCTAGAATTTTTTGAAGGGTTTCTTAGATGATGGACCACTGGAGGACCCAAAGTACAAGGGACAGGGGCTAGATAAGCTAGATCTCCCTCTTGTGGACTAGGCCACCCTTGAAGACCTAACAATTGAAGGGGTATGTCACCCCATTTTAGAAGCAAGTCACCAATATTTTTCCCGGGTGTGCCCCAAGAGCACCCAGAAGAAACCAATGGTTCGTAGGGCCGCTCCCTCTTCGGCCAGTGCCAGACCTTCTTCGTCATCTGCGGCCGTTGAACCAAGCACAAGCAAAGGAAAAAAGAAAGAGGGCACCCTAGCCAAGGTGCCTCCCCAATTTCCCACCATTCTAATGGCCCAACTACATCAACAAATGGAGTTGGCAAGGTTGGCCAACCAACAAACAAGTATGCAGATATCTTCCAGCCTCCTTGTAGCTCCAATCGCTTCTGCTCACCCGGTGGGATCCCTGTCGTTGCCTGTAATGATGAGTAGACAGACTTTCTCTTAGGCGGAGTCCACCAACATTCTGGATACCGGGGTTCCACTAACAAGAAAGAAGAAGAAGGTGACCCCTACACCAAGCGTAGCTGCCAGTCCCAGTATGCCGGATGTGCCCCCGGTGGATGTCAGTTTGGACTCTCCCAAACTAGAAGATATTTCTGACTCCTCACCCCAGCATGATGACTTCGATGATACTTTCTCGGTGGAGGAGCTCATGGACCTCCAACAAGGTATAGGTCATGCGGTGGAGGAAATTGTTGCTCAGGATAGGGAAGAGGCCCCCATAGAAAAAGAGATTCCAGAAAAAGAAGATGCATCAAAACAAGAAGCCTGGGAGGAGGCACAAAAGGAGCCTGAACAAGAGAAGATACCGGTCTAGGAGACCAAAGACACACCAAGTCAGCCCATAGATAAGCAACTGATGGTCGGGGAACCCAGACCCATGGGATCAACCGTACCCTCGATCATCATGCTCCAAACACCTTCGGTTACTCCAGGTGATCAAGTGCCCCGAAGCACATTTGGTGAGGTAGTGACAACGGCCACATTATTGAATTTTGGCCAGAGACCTCACCCACCTCCTGAGGATGTCCCAGTGGAGGAAAATGTTCCAACAGATGAGGCCAATGAGGCCCAAGAGCAGCAACAGATTGATCAAGAAGCCCTAGACAATGAAAATATAGAATCAGCTGACGTCGGGAGGGATGAGGAGGTCCCTAAAAATACAAGCAATATTGAGACTGGAGAAAAGGTTTCGGATAATACAACAGAAGATGCCAGCATGGCGAGAAATATTGAAGGTTCTGAAGAACAAGAAAAGGAACAAGAATAAGAAAAGGAACCAGGACAGGAGAGGGAGAAAGAGCCTGAAGTTAATGTACATTCCGGGAATGTAGCACCATATTTTGAAAGGAATCTTGATGAATAGGTCTTAGCAACAAAGCCGCCCCAATGGCTGGTCGAATCAAGGAAAAGAAAGGCCCTGGTGGTAGCATCAGGCGCTACACTCTCATTGGCCAAAATGTTGGCCAGGAATGCAGAGGCTAAAAATCCCAAGAAAGTACGGACAATCCACACTCTCCAGACTGGTCCAACAGGCAGCGTAGTTGCAACTATCGCAACACCCCCTCCAGGTGTAGATGCGGCGGCCGTAAGGCCCGAAGACTACAACATAACAGAAGTGGCACTGTGGAGGAGAGACAAACAGGGTGAGCTGGACTTACTGAAGGAAGCCACCAAGGAAATAGAGGCTAGATACATCAAGCAGGGCCAGAAGCTGAAGGAGGAAAGAGAGACAAACGCCAATCTCCTCACACTTATGGCAGAACTAACATGGCCTTTAGCCAAGGTCCACTCTGGAACCCCTTCCTCTGGATTTCCACTTACACAGGACGATGTGGACTCTCTACGGATTATGAAGAAGGCACAAGTTGTAGATGGGTGGGTCGCCGAGCAAGTAGCCGCCATGAGATAATTTATAACGGTGTCCCTCCCAGACCTTTATCGGGTTGACACTCTTCTTAGCCAGGCAAAAGGCTCCGCTCTTATATGGGAGAAAGATTTAGTAAAGTATGAAAAATGGAGGGTCGGGCTGGAAGAAATTTGCAACATAGGAGAAGAAGTCGCCACAGAGGCGGGGATTTTAAGAGATGAATCATATGATTCTCTCCAGGCCCAGTACTCTAGACTTGTCCTCGGGACTGAGGTATGCAAGGAATTGGTAAAGGTCTTGAAGGAGAAGGTGACAGCGGCCCAATATCCCTTGGGCCTGTTCCAAGCATTCATGGCAGGAGTATCGCAAGTCGATCCCTTCACCACCGGAACATGTACCCCGGAGGACTACGTCCTCAACAAGTTTTATGAACGGATGGAGTCCATGTATCCGCTTGCCAGAGATTTTGACCAGGGCAAGTTATCCAGATTGTCCAAGATAATGATCTGATCGCATGACATCATCAAGATGGTGGATGAATTCTGGAATGGGGCCAGAGATGTTAAGGAAGCATTGGAGGCTATTCACAATCGGTGGGATAGTATCAGAGATGTAGATGAAGAAAGCATAGGCCAAGTGTTGGAGGCTTGGGAAAAATCATAAAGAACAATAAAGTCCTCTAGAGTCTGGAGAATCTCATTAGGAGATGTACTTTTGTATTCATTAATTCTTTCGGAACGCAAGTTCCCAGATCCCAAAATTCCAAATACCACATTTTTGTATTCTTTAAGTGACCTGTGTCCCAGTTCCCAAGGCCGATCAATCACTTTCAAGATAGTTAATGAAAATGTCAGAAAGTAGGTAACCACAACAAGGTGCATCATCTCGACAAGAGGGTTCCGACAAATGGTCTTCCCAAGGTGCCACTTCAACGTTACACCTAGCGCATCAGAGATAGGGGGCCACTTTCCTATTTATGAGGCATGTAGCCTCTATCCCCGGGGGATCAAATTTCTTCTTTTCTCCTCTTAGCTCTCTCCTTAAGGCCGATTCTTCCACTCCTCTCTTCTTGTTTTACTCTTCTGACATGTCAGACCTTTTCCATCTCGAGGTCTTTTGTAGCGTGGCGCAGGTAGTACCGGCTACCAAAAAATACTATTATATTGTAAGGTGTAAAATAAATTAGGTTAAGTTTTAGGTCAAATCATGTGTATAAATAATAAGTCCAACCTCATTCCAAGGGTCGACAAAATTGATGATTTTGTAATCCATAGCTAATAGCATTTTTTATTTTATCAATTCTTAGTTGCAGAGCTCAATGCTCCTTAGTTGTTAAGTGTTCTCGATAGATAAATGCTCCCTTGGATCCACCATTGTAACACGCACCAGTGCTTGCTGGAAGATATGTTAATGAAAAAGGAAGGGTTCTATCAATGAAGTTGTTAGCATCCTGATCTCTGGGTTAATGGTATTTTATGCTTTGTGTTCTTTTTTTCCTTTGCTCTGATACTTCAAGTAGATTAACGACCTCCTTTTCCTTTGCTATTGATCAAACATGAGTTGATGGTTCTGTATTTCTTCAGTATTTAGTGTAGCGTGTTAGAGCATTGTCAATGTTTTGAATGTTTAGTATAACTATAGGTATATGAAATATTTCCAACTCTGCAATATCTTTTGAAGTTTATTTGTTAAGTGAATGTGCGCTTGCAGGAAACCCCACTTACTTGAATCCCCAGAGAAGACGAGTTAAGATAACCAGCTATCCCCCTCAAAAAAAATAGTCACATTTCCCAACTGAGCCCCCACACTATCGAGACCCAACTCTCACGTGATTGGAGGCCCTGAGAATCTCATTTCCCCAGACAACCTTTACAAGTGAAGTTGCCTGATACCCTGGTACCCAATGAAAACTTACACCTATTGGCGGACCTGGTCACAAAGTCCCGTCAATAGAAAATGGCACTAGAAGGAGGGCATGAACTCATCCCCCTCTGAGGATTCAGATTTTACACCGCCTGAGGGTTCCCCAAGCCATAGTTTTAGGAGTCAAGCCTTCAGTGGAATTGGATCATTTTCACCAGCAAGATTTGAAAGAGTCCTTAGATCAACTCCCAATCCCAGACGGTATGTCAAACTCGAGCCTCTTGCTCAAAAGAAACGAACCCCAAAACCCAAGTCAGCCACCATTGTCTGGGGATCTAGCACATCTCAGAATACCCAAGTCCCCCAGACGATCCCAGGAATTAGCGCTCAACCTAGTCAAAATCCAACACCCCCAATGGCTGCATATTTTGGAAATATCAGGTCCCCAATGGGAACTTTTTCGGGTGTAGCCAATGATTTACCTTCGCACCCAGAAAAGATTTGTCCTCGATATGAGAACTTAGGCTCATGAACCGTAGAAGAGTATCTGCAGGCATACAAAGATGCCATGAACCAACAGCGGATCCAACATCAAGACATTGTGACCCGGATGTTCCCTCTGTCCCTGGGATAGAACGAACTGAACCAGTACCTTAACCTGCCTGCCAATTCCATCAATAGTTGGTAGGACATGGAGGATGCCATCCTGGCTGCCTTTGGTGTACACGTGGACCCAACGTGGTCTCATATCCAGTTCATTTCTATCAGGAAGGAACCGAATGAGCACCTTGCAGCATTTAACCACCGGTTCCAACGCGCCTTAAAGCGGTGCATGGGCCCTTTCATCCCATCCACGGATGTAACTATCCAGACCTATCTCAACACAATGGACCCCTTTGTTGCCACTCTCCTCTAGAGAACCACCACCCCCGGTGACCGAGATACTTTGGTGAAGGTTTACAACCTAGCCTTGGAATTGTCCCGTGGTCTTAACAAATCCCCAGGCAAGATTGGGCAGAGCATGCCATTCAAAATGATGCCCGATAGAACTTCTTACTCTGGGGGATATAACCCCAATCAGGCAATGGGTGCCCCCGTGATGGCCATGAATCCCCCACCACCACCGATAGACCAGCAGGCCCGCTACATATATCCATCTCAAACCCAGACAACACCGAGCCTGGAATCCTTTCCCTGGAACCAGCCACAGCAAATGCAACAACCATAGATACAACCGCTCAGAGTGCCTTTCTTTTAGTCATCCGCGGCTGGAGGATTGTCACCCTTGACTCTGGAAAATGCTACCGCTTTCCCAGGAAACCAATAACAACAGTCATCACATTGTGACGCGAATACCCAGTTGACCGCCGAGGTTGAATCCCTCTGGAAAATTTTGTCACACTAACTGTGGACATGGGTCAATTGAAGGTGGGGTCCTTTGCACCCCACAACACCAATTCCCAAAGAGGGAATATTTTCTCCGACCAATGAAACAACAATGTCGAAGGAAGAAACTACAACAATGGGCCTTGGCCCAACCAACAACAATGGAATAACAATGCTATAACCAGAGGTCCGTCTCCAAACCAAAGCACCAATCAGGGTGGCGCTAGACCATCCCATTTCACACCAGTCGTAGACTTCCAGCCCATGATCAACTGGTGTAGATTGCATGACACGAGCTCCCACAATGAGGTAAACTGTGCCACGCTCGAGAAAGTCATCATGATTTCCCAGCTGGACAAATAGCAAGCTTCTAATCCTACTCCCCCAAAGCCTCCTATACAAGAGCCCACCCATGGTGCATTCGCTTGTGAGACCATTTTCTTTGGGACAACCAGAGAAGACGAAGAGGAACCCAAATTACAGGGGTTCTTTGACGAATCTATTCCAGCCTTTGAGGCCAATGCCTTCACCAACCCACAAACTCCCTACAACACTCAGAGTCAGGCTGGTAAGGGACCAATTTACATGCCCACACCTCCCAAGGACACTCCTCCCCGAGACAACATGATCGATCATTCTGTCCCTCCCAAAGGCTCTGGCTCTAACCAAGCTAAAGACCCGGCCGAGGGAAGCCATCAATTCCCAGGAGGAAGGTTTGACATCATGAAGGCATTAGAACAGACCACCACCTCCATGACCTTGATGGAGATTTTACTTAACTTTCCTGAGCAGAAGAGGTCCCTTCTAAAGCTCTTGGGAAACCAGAAAGCCATCAGACACCCACCCAAGATTGTCTCTTTTGAGGATGCCAACACGACTGTCTTCCAGGGAAATACTGAAGATCCTCCCTTCCTACTAGGCCTGAGCATACAAGGGAAAAACATAAATAATTGCCTAGTAGATTTTGGGGCTTCGGGAAACATCATGCCTTTATCCATATGCCAGAAGCTCAGATTTCTACCCACCCCGTCTAACGGTGCAGTAATCCAGCTGGATAAAATTGTTATAAAAATGGTGGGTGAACTGAAGAACGTCCGGATTCAACTCATCCAGGACCCCAGCATAGCCAGCACAATTGACATCCAAGTGGTGGACATCCCAGAGACTTATGGGATGTTACTAAGTCAGAATTGGTCCAAGTCCCTAAACGGATACTTCTCGACCGACTTATCCTACTTATGGCTCCCTTGGGAAGGAGAATCTAACAAGATCCAAGTTAAAAGTGAGCCCCAGATGAGACAGTCCCTCACCAAAGTTGGAAGGGTGAATGAGATACTATTCTCTGAGACTTCCCCAGGGGTGTACCAACCCCTTGAAATCTTAACATTCAATTTTTCACCCGGGGAGGACCCCATAGTTTCGTAGAGAACCCAGGACCTGGAAGAAAAATTAAGGGTTAAGGTTGATTCCCAGGGTGCTACAAAGACCCCCGCCACACTCTTGTCTGGAACTTGGTGCTGGGTACATTACCAGAAACATTCAGAGCTAGAGTGTGAACCATGCCTTACCACTATTGCCCAGAACATCAATGCCCTCTGGAAGAAAGAACACATTGTTGATTCCTTGGGACCCAGCGCTTTTACTGGCAGCACCTTTTCGGTGCCATTTGTCTGGGAATCCCAATCAAAAATTCTACTAAAGACAAACCTCACCCGCGTACCATCAGCGTTAAAGGAAACTCCTCCCAACCCTCCTAAAGACAATCCAAAGACCACTTTGCCTTCCCAGCCCTAGATAACGAATGATGACTTGTGGACCCTTAAGTTCGCAGGTCCCGATCCAAACAAGGTTGTGGGGCCAGAGTGGAATTGATCAACCTGCGGGGAAAATCCTTCCTTGCATCCTATAGGTTGCAGTTCAACTGCATAAATAACGCCATAGAGTATGAGGCTTTGGTCCTTAGACTCCTGTTTGCACTAAGGAAAGGAATCACTCACCTCTGGGCCATGGGTGATTCAGAGTTGATTGTTAAACAAGTCCAAAGTCAATATACCTATCACGATAAGAGGTTGGCTGCATACCAAAATTGGGCATGGAGCCTTATTGAATATTTTCATGCTTTCAGTATCGATCTTATTCCTCAGAGACGGAACTATGTCTCGGATGCCCTTGTCATTTCTTCCAGCACCCTTGAGCCCATGGCTGGCTCACGACTCCAGAGATGTTTTGTTGAGATAATCCCCACCCCGTCCATTCCAGATAATGTCACCCATTTTTAGGTCTTTGAGGATGATCAGCATATCCTGGCCTTCATGGCCAATGTTGGTGTCTTTGAGGACCAGATAGTGGAAGAGAGAGATCACGATGATACTGGACAGGGTGATGAAGATGATGGGATCATGGACCTACCAACCAACACCATTCTGAAAGGGATGGTCGCACTTGAACGAATCTTTGACTTGGACCCTTGGGGCCAGGAAAAGATATCATCCTTCTCTGAGGGAGGAAAATTTGAGAAAGTGAACATCGGCCAGCCTGGTGAAGAGAAAATGATACACATTGGCACCTCCTGCTCCCCTGAGGAGAAGGAGAAGATTCTCGCAGTTCTCCAAGAATACATTGATGTGATCGCGTGGGGGTATGAGGATCTAAAGACATATGATACATCCATTAAACTCATACCATCCCACTCAAACCTAATACTAATCCTTTCTAGCAAAAGCAATGACTGGTCAACCCACTGATCGAGTCTCTAATTTATCAAGAGGTTCAAAAACTACTGTCATCTTGGATAATCTTTCTAATCTGGCATACTACGTGGGTTGCCAACCTAGTCCCTGTAAGGAAGAAAAGTGGCAAAATCTGCCTTTTTAGAGATTTCCAAAATTTGAACAAAGCCTCCAAGAAAGACAATCACCCTCTCCTCTCATTGGACGAGGTATTGCAAATTGTGAATGGATCACAAATGATGTTATTCTTAGATGGGTACTCTGAGTATAACCAATTCATGGTTAAATATGAGGATAGAGACAAAATGACGTTTACCACCAAGTGGGGAATGTTTGCGTACCAGAGAATGCCCTTTGGCTTGATTAACGTAGGGGCCACATTTCAAAAGGCTATGGAAATTGCGTTCAAAGGCCTTGTGAACCAGTGCATAATCATCTACATGGATGATTTGACCATCTTTTCCCAGGATAAGCATGATCATTCCGCCCACCTCGCCCAAATTTGTGAGAGATGTCATCGGTATGGAATATCCCTCAACCCTAAGAAATGCATATTCAGGGTCACTAAAGGGAAGTTGCTCAGGCATATTATCTCTGAGAAGGGTATATCCATCAACCCCGAGAGAGTTGAAGCGTTGCTAAACCTATAGATGCCCGACAACAAGAAGGAAATGAGGTCTTTCTTTGGAAAGATCAAATTTGTCTGGCGGTTCATCACTGGATTCATCAAGATCATGAAGCCACTCAACAAGATGATGAAGAAAGATACCAAAATTGAGTGGATCCCTAAAGCAAAGTGGGCGTTTGCCCAGATTAAACAAATGATAACGGAGGCACCGGTTCTAGCTAGTCTAGACTATTCCCTCCCTTTTTATATCTATTCCTTTGCTTCGCTGCATTTTGTCATGGTAGTATTGACCCAAAAAGTCAAAGGGGAAGAACGACCAATAGCTTTCATGAGTCCCCCTTCAAGAATGTCAAAATCAAGTATTCATCCTTAGAAAAATAGGCCTTTGCTCTCGTTCGCACCGTGAATAAATTTTGGCATTATATTCTCTGAAGCAAGGTGCATGCTATCATCCCAGACCAGGCAGTAAAGTCTCTGCTGATGTAGAGTGAATTGGGTGAGAGATGGGGGAAATGGATGGCCATCCTCCAGGAATATGATTTAGAAATACAACCCGTGAAGATAGTCTGAGGCCAGGGACTATGTAGAGCGATGGCAGGAGAGACTCCCCACATTGAATGTCAGACATATACAGTGGATTCCATCACTCAGGATCCATGGTACACAGACCTGGTGTACTTTTTGTTGAATAACAGATGCCCGAAGGGATTTCCCCCAAAAAAATGTCATGCCCTGCGGTTGAAAAGCGCACACTTCATGATAAAAAATGCCACGCTTTTTCATAGGAGCTATGAGGGAGTATACCTCTGGTGCATTGATAGGGTTCAAGCTGCAAATGTAATCAAAGAATTTCATGGGCATTTTGGGACTAGGCATGGCTCAGCTGACGCCACTGCCCATCATATTCTCCAGGGTGGATATTATTGGACCTATATCTTTAAAGATGTCTACACTCACGTCAGGAAGTGCCATACTTGTCATACCGGGGCACATTGTGAGCGGAACCTGGCTATGCCTTTGCAGTCGGTCTTTGAAGCTAGACCCTTTGCCTAATGGGCATTTGACTTTATCGGGGAAATCAACCCCAACTCATCTGCCAACCACCGGTACATTCTAACTACTACCAATTACTACACCCAGTGGTCTGAAGCAATACCTTGTAAAAACAATACGACAGACGTAGTTATAAAATTCCTGGAAGAAAACATCGTCACGAGATTCAGAATGCCCTTTGCTATAGTATGTGACAATGGTCCAGCGTTTTCTTCAGCATAATTACTTGAATGGACCTATGACAGGAAGATCACTCTGAAGTTTTCCATCAGCTATTACCCCCAAGAGAATGGTGTGGCTGAATCAACTAACAAAAATTTGCTAGAAGTGATCAAACACCTGTTAGAACGGAACCCCTGGGACTGGCACCAAAAGATGAGATTTTCCCTTTGGGTGGATCATATTTGAATTAAGGTTGCCCTGGGGACATTCCCATTCCATCTGGTTTACAGCCAGAACCTAGTATTCCCCATTAACTTACAAATCTTGATTTTACAGTTTATGTAGGAATTCAACAATTGGGACAATATCGTGGAGGTTTGGCTCCTAAATCTAGTGCGGATGGAAGAAAAAAGAGACACGGCCCTTGAACATTTTTCGCATCACCAAGAAGTAGTGAAATGATGGTTTGACTAGAGAGCCCAGTATAAGGCCTTCCAGATTTCAGACTTGGTCCTCTTGTGGGATAAGACCCAGGAAAAGAAAGGAAAGCACACCAAATTCTAGCGGCTCTGGCTCGGACCATACTTGATCTCAAAGATCTACGGGGAAAATACTTATTGCCTCAGTACCATGACCGGGGAAGCCATTCCATTTCCCATCAATGGACATTTTCTCAAGCACTATTTTGAATGAGGTAAGTTTGTCCAAAATTGTACTATATGTAAATCTTCTTGCTTGTAAATATTTCTTTTCCGGTGCTCCATTTGGGGTGCCTTGTCTTATAAGTAGTTTTGTTGGCCATCCTCTGGGACTGCCCCTTTTATTTTCATTTTGTTTTTGGCTTCGTTCTTTCTTTTCTGGGACCCCAGTGTTTTGCCCCCCTTTTTGTAGACTAGTATGCTTCGCATAACACCTAGTCTCCAAGATGGTACCTTTTGCATTATGGTGAACTCAGGATCTATTGTTATCATGGTGGAGTTGGTCCATTCTCTAGAGTTATTTTGTAAGTTTGGTAACAGTCTATGAGAAATCTTCATCAGATTCATCCCCGAAAGTCTAGAAATCAGTTAAATCAAAATCAAAAGGAACAAGTAATCGGACACACTAAGAGTAGATCGGTTGCACTAGTTTGTTGGCCCGAGTCTTAAAAACATTTAAATTCTTCCTGGATCCAAAGTTTTTCTTCCCTATTTAGAAAATTGAAGTGGATGGAAGGGTGAAAGAAGTACTGCCATTAAAATTAGCTAACCTTAAAGTTAACAGTGAAAGAAGTACTACCCTCCCATCCAGAAAAGAATAAAATGAAAATGAAAGAATTAGAATAGAGTGAAAACTCTGGTATCTGGGGGAAACGAGCAAATTTGATGACTTTGGATTGATATATTTAGTGCCTCTTCTCTGCTTCTCCCAGAGGTCATCAACTTGATTTGCTTTCAAAGAACGTACTTCACAATTGACAAAAGACTATGGATTGAATCATGTATGGGCCAGATTTTCTCAAACGCTTTGTGCCTTGCAAGCAGGATGCTCCGAGTAATGATTGGTTCCAGTTTTGTTAACCAGAGATTCTGCAGTTCTCAAATGTGTTAAGCATTCATCCCAGATAGTCACCATTTGTTATGCCCTGCATACCCGTCCCTACATTCTGTGTGCAAAATGTTGGGTCCCCTCTTTCGCTTTTGGCTCTTGCCTTGCTTTTCTGTCTTCTTTGTTTTTCTTTGCTTTCTTCTCTGGGTTTTCCCTCCTGTGAGGTTTGTTTTCTTTTTGTGTTTGTCTTTCGTGTCTCTGGGACCCGGTCCTGGAGTTTGTTGTTCTTTCCAGAGCTGGCTTCCAAACTCAAGGATTCTCTGCCATGATGTCTCCTCCTCGCGAGAAGGTATGGTTGCATGTGTAGATATCGTTATCAAGTTGTGAGACTTGCAAGCCAATGAAGTATTTGATCTTCACATATCATTGACATTTCAAATTCATTTCTCATTTGTTCAGAAAATGCTCTACCTAGGTCATCATTAATTCCAAATATTATATCATCTACCAATATTTCAACAAGTAGTAATTTGTTTTCTTCATCAACCTTTAGATAAACATTGTTGTTGTCACTTGTTCTAACAAATCCAATATTTATAAGATATGAGTGCAGTCTGTCATACCATGCTCTAGTTTCTTGTTCAGTCCATATAATGCCTTCTTCAGTTTGGAAACCAAATCTTGTCCATCATTATTCTCAAAACCGTTAGGTTGTTCAATATAAACCTCCTCTTCTAGTATACCATTCAGAAAAGAAGATTTCACATCCATTTGATAAACCTTGAATTTCTTGTAAGATGCATAAGAAAGTAGTATCCTTACTCCATCTAATGTAGCAACATGTGAAAAGGTCTCACCATAATCCAATCCTTCCTCTTGTGCATATCCTTTGCAAACAAGTCTTGCCTTGTTTCTCACCACTTCTCCTGTTTCATCCATTTTATTTCTAAATACCCATTTACTTCCAATCACATTCTTATCTATCGGTTGGGGTAATAGAGTCCAAGTTTCATTCTTATCTATCTTTTCTATCTCTTCTCTCATTACATTCAACCAATCATCATCTTTCAATGTATCCTTAGCATTTTTAGGCTCAAACTTCGAAAGTAAGCAGGTGCTCTCTCTAGCTTTCCTTCTAGTTATTACTCCAACATTCTTATCTCCAATTATTTTCTCAACATAGTGATTTAAATTAATATACCTCAGCAAGGTAGGATCAGATCTCTATTCCTCAACTTCATTCTACACAGTTGTGTCATCCTTTGTTTGTTCCTCTTGTCTTTGTTAATTATGTTCAACAAGTTCATCTTCCATCACTGGCTGCATATATGTTATTTTACTGTAATATTTAGGTTTCCTCTTGCTTGCTTCATCATTTTCATCAGAAAACTCATCCACTTTTACATTAGCACTCTCAATGATCTTATTTGTCTATTTTTTTAAACACTTGTAGGATTTACTCTTAGATGAATACCCCAAAAATATTCCTTCATCACTTTTATCTTCAAACTTTCCTATGTTTTCATCCTTATTAATAAAGCATCTACTACTAAAGATTTTGAAATAACTTACATTAGGAGTGTGTCCATACCACAGTTCATAAGGTGTCTTTCCTATTCTTTTCTTGATCAAAACTCTGTTCAGAGTGTATATAATAGTGCTAATGAATTCTCTCCAAAATATTTGTGCAACACCCTTTTGCATCATCAAAGTCTTAGCACAATCAACCACTGACCCATTTCCTCTTTCAGCTATTCCCTTCTATTGTGGTTTCCTAGGAGCAAACATTTGTCTCTTAATCCTTTCTTCTTCACAATATGCAACAAATTCATGTGATGTAAATTGTCCACCCCTATCCGACATTAAGAATTTTAAGCTCCTACTGATTTCCTTTTCAACTCTTGCTTTGTAAATCTTGAACATATGAAAAGCTTCTTATTTCTCTTTAAGAAACATAGTCCACATCATCCTTGAATAGTCATCAACAAAAAACATAATGTACTTATCTCTATCATAACTTTGAATTCTCATAGGACCACATAAATCAGTATGCACCAAATCAAGTATTATGTCACATGTGTAGCCTTTACTATTGAATGTAGAAATAGTAAGCTTCCAAAATTGACAATCCTTACAAACAATATTAGCAGGTTTCACAAGATAGGGAAGACCTCTAACAACCTTCTTTTTACTAACTTTGATCAGGTTGTCAAAATTAACATGACAAAATTGCTTATGCCACAACCAACTGTCTTCTACCTTTCCAATCAAGCATTTATTAACAGATGGATTTAAGTAGAATAAGTTACCTCTTTTCAATCCTCCAATATAAATAAACTTTCCCTGTTTGTTCTTTATCTTTCATATTCCTTCATTGAATTCTAGATCAAATCCTTTCTGATTTAGTTGAGAAACACTTAACAGGTTGTAGTTCAGTCCTGATACCCAGTAGACATCATCATAGTTTGTATTGTCATTTAGTTCTATAGTGCCTTTACCTTTTACCATATAGGGGATGTCATTACCAAAATTAACTAATCCTCCATCAAATTCTTCAAGCTCAGTGAATTTTCTCTTGTCATCGGTCATGTGATGTGTGGAGCCACTGTCAATAATCCACTTCTCACTCTTGTTCATAGTTGATATCAATGTAGTCTCACTACCTTCTACCTTGTCACCCTTCACAACAACAAAGACAATCTCCTCAACATCATCATTATCTGATTCTTCATCTATAACACCTTCCTTAGCTAGATAACATGATTTCTTTCCTTTATCCTTGTATCTCTTGTTTTTTTATTTCTTATTGTTCTCAGGGCACGTAGATGTAATATGTCCAATCTTACTACATGCAAAGCATTTCAAGGTTAATTTCACTTTATACTTTCCCTTACCTCTAGGTAACCTTATGGAAAACAAAGCTTCCAATTCCTCTTGTTCTTTTTCCTTAGATATGATATCATCAATATTACTTCCATAAGATACTAAAGCAGTTTGACTAGTAGGCTCAAAATTCCTTCTAGAGTTTAGACGGGCATTCAAATTTGCATCGGTTCTAGGCATGATATTATCATAATTGCTCAATTCAAAGGCAGTTAACTTTCCAACCAAAGAATAAACAGTAACTGATATAGTTCCTAAAGACCTTACTTCTTGTATAGTAGAAACTCTAATTGCATAATGTGGCAATAAGGTTCTCAGGATTTTGCTTATTACATCATCTTCAATGATGGCTCCACCAACTCCTCTGATTGTATTCATTACCTCCTTTATTCTCTAATTGTAATGCGTAATGTTCTCTCCTTGAGTGATCCTCATGTCATCAATTTTCCCTTTAAGTTGTCTACCTTAGCTTTTTGCACATGTGAATCTCCTCCATAGACTATTTTCAGCTTCTCCAACATATCATAAGAAGTGTTAAGATCTTGCACATTGATAAATTATGCATCTGATAAGGTCCTTTCTATTGCTTCCATATTTGCAGTGTGTTCTCATTTTGTCTTCAACTAATTAGAAGACAAGGTTCCAGTAGGTAGAACATATCTCGTAGTCACATGATCCCAGTACTAGTCACCCATTCCTTTCAGGTACAACTTCATCCTTCCACGCCATACTGTGTAACTATCCTTGTTGAAATTAGGACCTTCCTTTCTCATCATCTTGTCAGGATCTTTGCCTCAAGCTGTTAAAATTATTCTCGAAGGACTAGTGCTTTGATACCAATTGTTAACCTTACTATGATGAGATTACTAAGAGGGGGGGGGTGAATCAATAATCTACCAATTTCATCATTTAAACACTTTTCAGTTATCTACCAAAGCAATAACTCAACAATCAAATGTAAATGTGAAACCACAAAACATGCAAATACACAGACACAAGATTTTTGGTATCGTGGAAACCCAAATTAGGGAAAAACTAGGGTGGGGATGGCACCCACAAATTTGTACTCTTCTAAAGTACGCTCTGTGAAAGGATTTTCCCTATTAAAGGCATTTACATATACATGACAAAATATAACCTTGTGAGAGGATTTACCTAAAGCTCATAACAAGCTTGTATCTTGTGAGAGGTAGCCTTGTAAGAGGACTTAGAACACTTATTACAGTGCCACCATACAGTATTTCAATACAATAAAGATCTGTCAGGATCAACTTCACTTGAGGATTTCCAGCACTCTGTTGTAGTTGTCGGGAAACAACAAGAAAGAATAATCTGTGAAATAACAACCCCCTTTTCTTGATCAGATCCTCTATAGCTTAAAAAAAATTCTTCACATTCTTCTCTAACACTTGGCTGGACCGCACCCCCTGTCTCTTCTTCCTTCTTCATTGACACACAACCAACCAATACATTCACCTTCTTCTTTTCAATTTGTATTGATTTCCTTCTCTCTTAGGTTTCCACTGCCATAGAAAACCCTAAAATGCAATAACTTTTCAATCTGACCATACACTTGGCTTCATATTACAAATATTTGTATCCAATTTGAAATTTACTGACCACACCTTTCCATTTTTCAGATTTAATAAAAAAATTAAATTATTTCATCAAGCATTTTCCTTCTTGACCAATTAGCTTGCTCAAATCATCTCTACACGCTCATCTCAATGATATAACCATTAAACAATTATTTCTATTTGTCCATGCACATTCTCCAATGAATTATGACCAATAACATTTGACTATAAATACAATTTAAATCACTGATACCAATCAAACTGTTAGTTGTTTAGAAACTTAACACTTTTCAAATGTCACTATTTATCCTTTGAAATATCTCATTTCTTTTCTCCAAATGAATCGCGGTTATAGGATTAGCATCTAGCAGCTTTAGGTAACCTCCAAAAAATAACCGAACACAAAAAAAATAAAAAACATAACCATAGTGATAGAATCATCTTATTACCATTAATTGTTGTCTCTAGTTCACTTTGCTAAATCTATCTCACCGGTCATCACCACAAGTTAAAATTTTACATGTAGTATCTAGACATGTTTCCACACAGATATGTAGAACAAAACCTTAACACATTTCCATAAGCATGATGTCTTCCACGATCATCATCAACAACACATAAAGTTAATAATTGACATCAATGACAATACCATAACTGATCATTGCTCAATCATACCTGTCATGTCTCACCATCAAATCCTGCTCTAAACCATTTTAACTTACACATATGATCAACCACTTCCTTCACTTCATTGCTTTTCATCAGTTATATCAACAATGTTTTTGTGTTTTGTTGGTTGCTGGCCTTTTGTCTCTGTCAGCTGGTTTTGTCTAGTTGTGCTTAATATTTCCTATCTTTAGCTATTTTCTGTAAAGGGTTTTGAGGCCCCTTCAAAACCTGTTTTTGCCTTATTCAAAAACAATTCTTTTATTAATTTAAGTTGAATTTTCTTATTTAGGAATTTTTTTCTAGAAACCCTAGTTTTCTTAGTTTTTCTTTATTAGAGGTTATTTTGGTCATTTTGGGAGAGACAAGATTTTTCAAGAGACAGGTTTTTTTTATCAGAGAAAATTAGGTTTATCAGGTTACAGATTTTGTCTGGATTTTTGAAGTTAAAGAATTTATTGAAAGATTTGTATTTGGAGTTAGATATTATTCTTTTTTGTTTCATATCAGTTGTGGGTTGAGGTAGGGTTTGAAACCCTTTTTGCAATTCTTCCTTTTTAAAAGATTGTCTTCTTTGTGTTTGTCAGATTGTTTGATGAGTTTTGGAGTGTTTGTATTAAATTTTACTTTCTTATTTTGATTATTGAAAAGGACAGAGTATTAAGGTTTTCTTGTGTGGAAATTCATGTTGTTATTGAGTCTGAAAAACCATAGAATTCTTTGTGAGAAATTGCAGGCAATAGGTTTATGAAAACATAGGGTTTTACTATAACTTTCTTTGCAGATGTCCCCTTAAAAATATAAAGACACTTTCATATGCCCATTTTGGTTTTATTTAACATATATTAAAATCAGATAGGTTTCATTTGTATAGATAGGGTCAGATATTGACTATTATAGTGAGACTAGGCCTATTCAAGCTTGATTTTCAATTTGAGACATGCGAACAATCATCCATAACTTTTGTAAAATACATAGTTAGGAAAATCTCTTTGGTGAGATTTTATATGAGACTATTATAGATGTTTTACCCAATTTTAAGAAGATCCAATAGCTCAAAAATAATTATGGTCTTTTTACCAAATTGGTAATCTTCATTCCTGAATAGAGTTGTTAGGGAGATTTTATTTTTATACCATTCAAATGACCTTTTATTTAGGACTGGTAATAATGAAAAATGTATGGAATAAAATTATCATTCCATCAATATAAGTTTCAGATCTGTATCATTCCATATGATATTATACCATTCAAATTACAAACTAGTTTACGTAGAAGAAATACACAAAAACTCGTTGTATTAAGCCAAAAACTTCCTAGGACTAAAACCCTCCATTACAACGATGGATTCAAGATATCTATATCTTTTACAACTTTTTTCCCTCCATATTTATTATTATTTTATTAATTAATTAATATAAATTAATTTATATTTGTTAATATTATTAATTATTAATCAATTAATATAAATTAATTAGTGTTTTATAAATTGATTTATATGAATATAAATTTATTTATAAACAATGTTTAACTAAGGGAGTTGATAAATTAATTTAAATAAGTATAAATATGAATTAATTTATTAAAAGTGAACCTTGTAAGTCAATTATGATTTAAGGTTATTTAAACTAATAACATGATTATGTTATCTAACTATATTTAACAGGGTATCAAATGTGTAATACATATGCGTACTTTATGTCATGGTTGTCTCATCTTGGTTGGTGGTCAGAATGGGTAGACTGTTGCCCTAGGTGGATTTTGTCTTTAAGATTTGGATTATTTTATGGTTTTATATCTTTTTCTCTTTGGAGTTATAATATGGAATTTTCATAACCATTTTGTTATCACGATTGGTTCATATGTTGTCTCGTGTACGTTAGTGAGTTATGTTATGGATTCTTGTGAGTCTTGATTAGTATGTTATAATTTTAACCACAGGAGGTGACGACCATTATTGTGATGAGATTCTACTTGGTCACCTTGTTTCTCTCATGTGATTGTTCTATGATATGAGAGATGATTATATTGATGTTTTTTTATGAATATTGATTTTGTGACATGAGACTATGAGGATTTGGTTATTGATTTATTGAGATGCCCATTACGGGGTGGACAATTTGGATCCTTGTATAGGATGATATGCTCTTTATTATGCTCCAGCACTATCCTTTGGTGATTTTCATGACTTTAATGATCTATGAGAAGTCTTTTATGGTTTTAGTTTTGCTTTCTCTTGGTTTCTTTTATTTGGAGAATTAGGGTAGGTTATCTAGAAGCATAGAAGGGAAGTGGCTTGTAATGAGCGTTGGGTCCCTCAAGTGGTTTCCAGGATCACTCATTGTAAGTAGCTTAATAAAGTGAGAACTTAATAAATGTATTAAGAGAAAACATTAATAAGATAATTGTGTTCCTCGCCTATGCCTTGAGCACTAGTACAAGCTAGGTTGGAGTGTGAGAAGATGATTTCCCATCCAGTGAGATATCGTGATCTGGCATAGTTAGTTTTCCTTTTCTGTAGGAAAGCATTACTGATACCACATATGGTCACCTGGGAATTAGGGTCCAGAGAGGCCGCCAGGACAAGGTCCAAGGGTTAGACATATGTGATGACACTTCCCTATATGTGTTCTAGGTTCCTACATTGTATTTGGTACACCTTATTTGTGTCTCGATAATTTTTACTTGTTAAATATAACCATTTATTAGCATTTTATATGTGTACCTTTGCATTAGTCTTGTTTGTTTGGTTGTTCCTTTGAGTGAGGCCTGATGTTATCTCCTTAGCATGGTGGGGTGGACCTCCGGGGTTCCACATGGTTGGGTGTTAGTGATTCTTTTTACCATTGAGATCTGACGTCATGTTATTGTGCTTGGATGATCCTTGTTGTTGTTTCTATGTTCATTGCTTAGAGATTGTTTATTGTCATCATGAGATGTTATCATGTATTCTATGTATTGACTTGAGACATCTATTCAAGAGATGTTATGTATTGTATTATGACTTGATTTATTATTATTATTCTTGCGACATGTGTAGTGGATGATGTTTTATTATCTATGGCATGATGTATCATTGTACCTTTACTTATATTACTAGGATAAGTGTATCTTGATTCCTTCTATGTGATGTATGTGTTAGTTTCCTTATTTATATGTATTTTTTTCATTATGATTAAGTAAAGAACTCATTCATATTTTAATTTGGGTTTTAAAAAGAATGTATGATATATCATGGGATTCTATTATGGTTGATCTTAGTAGTTTGATTAAGGTAGTTAATGTAACTACGTCTTGGAACCATTGGGATAGTTAACTAAGTTTATGAACATTAATGTAATGTCTTACTGTGTGTTAACATTGATACTTGCACTTATGTTTATACTCACTTCCACATTTGTGTTGTGTAATGTATATTTAATATTTAAGAAAAAAAATATTGCATTAACTTAGTATCAAGTTAGGTTAATTTCTCATGGGTTCCCTGGCGGGGTGTTACATAGAATTTTCTAAGTGTACTCCTCATTTCATGCTTCAATTTCTTATATAGCTAAGAAAGTTTATATTTTTGTGCATATTTCATTAGCAAATACATAAGCTACTCATTGCACATTATTTATCTATTATGTATGTTCTTATGGAGCAAGCATTCCAAGGATGATAAACACATATAAACATCTATTGGGGTACATTACTTCATATAAACCACTATCCTTTGTATGCTTGTGTATTTACTTTTTTTTTTTAGTGTTTATATATATATATATATATATATAAATCCTTGTTTAGTTTTGGGCTTACTTTCAGAGAATGGGAATATCATTCATAGAAACATAGGACACAATCTTGTGCACAGTTAGGCTCATTCCTTGATCTTTCACCTATCTCCATTTACACATGTTCCCACATATTTGATTGTACATTATCTAATCTTTACACATATTCCCATAAATTATACATTTATTACCCTTCCCATGTTTGGACATTCACTCCTTATGCAAATATTATTGCTCCATTACTCCAAGTCAATCTTGTGCCTAGAAATATAAACCCCTAAATTTAAAATTTAAAATTCAAAATTTTGGCCAACTCAAGCTCATTTCATTACCACCATGGGCTAACTTGGTACATGTGTTTCATACATATTTTTGAGACTCATCAAGACTCACCAAGACTCAGTGAGTCCCAAGTTGGGTGACCCTACAACCTAGACTCGAACTCAGCCAGGTCTTAGGTGAGACTCACCAAACTCACCAACTTTGAGTGAGTTTGAATGCTCTAACTTGGTGAAAATGATTTTTTTTGTTAAGTCTCAAAATTTTAATTTTTTTGGGTTATGTTTCTAGAATAAAAATTAAATGTAACATTTAACTCCCCATCTTTGCCTATAATTCAATCTCATTCTCTTCAATAGAATATATACATAAAATATAAGATTTAATTATATGTCACATTTCAATAAGTGTTTTTCCTTTCTTATACTTTAAGTTGTATTTAATGTATATATTGTCACATTTTTTTAGAGTGGTTTCAGGTCTCTGAGAGTGACAATGCAAATTCTAGGTTTAGAAGATCTTATAACTTTTCAGTCTCTGTCAAATTTAATTAATCAACAAACTCCAATCAACATTCTCTCGCTCTCTCTATCTACCTTGAACTCTAGACCTATCTCTCTCCCTATCACTCTTCCTCTATCCCCTCTCTACCTCTCTTTATCTCATTCTCTCCTCTCTCCTCCAAGATCTAGACTCATCTCTTTACCTCTTTCTCACACCTCAAACCCCCGCAAGGGGTGCTACCCTCAATCTTGTTTTGGTGCTCCCCCAAACCCCCATCAAATGATAAGTATAAGCAAGTAAAAGGTCAATGATATATCATGATCATAAAAATCTACATAGTACATATCCCTTGTTTCAAATATTTTCATATCCGTAGTTAAAAAATATTATTGCTACTGCATCAAACCAATACTTATTTTAGATGCCTTCATAGGAAGGATTGTTTTTCCTTTACGTGGAAGAGTTGTACACTTGTATTTTTTGGTTTGATATTTTTTTGGAACATTTTATGCCATGGATTTCATATTCTATGTTTTTTTTGTATATATTTAATAATATTCATGTATCAGATGTGATATTTCGTCAAGCTATAATTTGCTTTTATAGTTTATACTTATGTGATTGATGTAAACTTGTGTATGTGATCAAAGTAACTTCTATTTGATGATGTTATTGTGTTTTTAAAGTTTATATAATAACTTGGGTGTATGAAACAAGCTTTAATTCATTAAAAATGTCTAAATTTCATGGGGTTGTCACTTTTTTGAGTCTTGTCAAGTCCCAAGTTCAGAGTTGGGTAACCCTTGCCAAGTCCAAGCTGAGTCTGAGTCTCACAAGTATGGTTTCATGTGATTATTGATAAATCATGACATTTAAAGATATTAATTTGGATAATATTGTACATCTTAGACATTATCCATATTTTCTAGAGCATTCAAGGAACATTTATTTGAGGAATACTTCAATTGGTTCACTAAAAAGAACAATGTTTACTTCAAAATTTGCATTGTTGCTTGTTGTCTCCAAATATTTAGCACAACTAAGAAACTAGTCTCTACAAGGGTTTCCTTAGAGGACCTCAACTCTAGTGATCCTACAACTTTCTTGAAGGATTTTTACATATTGCTAGTCCTTAATGACCAGAAATAAGTAGAGAATCTAATGAACTTGAGAACATAAGTAAGCAATTAATAGGATCAAATTTGTGGTCAACACAGTGGATCTATACGTAGAGAAGTGATACAAATAAATATATTTGGTCTAAAAAGATCATTATCTTGTACATAATCTAAACCATAAGACATATCCAAACTATATATTTTCTACTAAAATAAAAAATTTGAATAGCACATCAAATTCACTCACTCACAACTATAGAGGTTGCTAGATCTTGCTTCCTTTACCTGTAAATACGAAAATGATATTGCAACTCATTTTTTCTTCATGTAGCTAGTGTTTTGTTTCCTATAGTTGCTAGCATGATGACTTTGCTACTCATTTTTGCTTCATGTAGTTATTGTGATGTTTCTTGTAGCTACTAGTATTTTTTATTAAAGAAGCAAAAAACAAGAGTGTTGGCCCTTACATAACAACTTCCACATGGCTAGACAACTAGAATATCCAGTTAGAAAAGATAGTACATCAAAAGGGAAGTAACCGACCAAATTTTAGACAATGGATTATAGACAAAAAAAATAGCCCTTTAATAGGCAAGTGATAGCAGTGAGAAATAGAGAGATCCAACTGGATTAGGCCCTAGGTCCACACCTAGAACTATTTAGGACCCTGAATGGCTCTTTCCTAAGGAAGTTAAGCAGTTCATTTTTATCATCTTCATAATTCTCTTGTAGATCTTGTTGTAGAAGACAAATTTTCATCTTCATGATGTACATAACTCTCCAACCAAATTTCGCCACATTCTACATTCCACCTTCCATCTTAGGAATCTTATTCATTAAGTATTCCACTTTGTTCTTAAGCATCTAGTCCTCTTTAGAGAGGGATAAGAAATAAACACACCCCTTGAAGGTAGAGGTAGACTCCTCCTTTTCTTTCCCCATTTCATCCACAATTTTTAAGTTGTTAGAGATGTGTAGATTTTTTTCACTATTATCTCCCTTCCAATAGTATAATCCCATTTGACCACCCTCATGCTCCCTTTGAAAACCATTTGTAGCCCGATATGTTGTAAGTTCTTTGTCAGTCTGTAGTGATCCCATTTTCCCTAAAGTCGGCCCTTTTTCTTTACATTCCCTCCTCCAATTGGAAAAGTCTTTTACAAACCCCTTGTTGGTAACCAGGTAACCATTCATTCCTATTTTTTTGAGTCCACCATAGTTGTTATTCTAGTTGAAGTACTGATTTTAGTCCACATACTTCTTTTACCTTGCTCAAGAGTTCTAACAACATCTCCACATATACTTGTTTTGGATCTATTTCTATCTCCACTAAGTCCGACCTAGATAGTGTCATTATCCCTCTTATTATTTTTTCCCTTTTTGACAACCTCTCCATCCATGCCCTCTAAAACCGTGTCACCAATATTTTGATTTTGGTGCATGTAAACCTACATAATAGGTTTATAGTGTCACCACTCCAAGTGTTGTTAGTTTGAAATTGATTGATGTATCACTAGCCTTGCTTCTCCCTAACCTTCTCTAGGGTCTCCTAGGTCACTCTATTGACCTACCAGGGTTCTTCTACTAACCCTATGCTCCTTATGATTCTTATCACAAGATCCTAATCCCTTTAACTAGTGAACAGCAACATGTAGAACAAAACACTTCATGCTTCTTCCTAGACCCCAAATGGTCTTTCTTGCTTCATTTTCCCAAAATGCTCCAACTGACCCAAATTGATAAGAAACCACTCCATAGAGAGAAATAGGGTTTCCAAGATGTTTCTAGCATCCTTTCCACCACCTAAAATCACACTTTGCATTGGAACCCTAATCGAGTTCCAAGAAACACAACAATTGCTTCCCAAATAGGGCTACAAGCAATTAGGCCTATCTAGGATAAATTTCTGCAATAAATCACAAAAGGTATTAACAAGTATGGAAACAAGTGAAGGATCCAGATACCCTTTATCAAAATACTAGATATTTTCTAGGTCTAGGGTTCTCAATCTGTCTGTACAGCTCTGCCTATAATCAAGGCTAAAAATCAGGGTTTCATGGCTTTCAAAACCAGTTATAAAGAAACCTTGTTATTGCTATAAAAAAGCATTCACCAAACCTTCCCATTAAAATTGGGACCTCATAACACATTACCATACTCCTCACCAAACTTTTATTGAAGCTATGAATGCTTTAAATCCACCAAACTGGCTCTGCAACTACTAGTGATCCCTAGCCATGCCTCACTGGCTCGCCTAGGGAATCACCTTAAAAATGGTTGTCATACTTTCCAGTGCCTCTCCTTCACTATACACAATGTACATGGAGTCACCTTCCATAATACAAGAGCCCGTGCAAGTGCCATGGTGGAAAATGGATCTATGACCCCATTTGTTCATAGTGCTCAATTCAGGACAGCAACAGTGCAGAAAACAAAGATTTTATAAAAGCAACTATATCTATTGAATATAAAAAATTACCACCAAAACAAGTCTTAATACAATATAAATTACTCAAAACAAATCTTACATAAGTTGATTCAATCCATTAAACTATCTGATCTTCACAAAACACACAAATTGTCACTGTCATTCCAATACACAGTTCATACACAATATAACTTCAACTTGCCAACCCTTCCAAAAGATAGAGGATAGCCTTATGTAGTTGACCAAGGCACTACAAAATCATTTTCATACATTTATGGAATTATTTTCATCAAATTTGCATTCTTGCAACAAATGTTGTCAATGTTGTCAATGACAACATTGACAACTCTTGCAACTTTTTGGATAAGCTATTCAAACTTGGTCTAACCTTGTCCAAACAACTAATTAGGGTGTAATAACATACAATAGGGCCTCTAGTCCATTTTTTGACTCATTTGGCATCAAAATACCAAAAACACCCTATTGGACCTAAATGGACACAAAAGTCTCTAAGGACCTATTAAGGTATCCTATCCTCTACTAACACATTACTCAAACAAAATAGGACCTACATATCCTCTTATTATCCTAGTGGTCTGGCTAGAACCACTACAAGCCAGAACATCAAAGAAGCCCTAGGTTACACTGCATCTTCTAGCCTACCTAGGTGCTCCTGTACCATACTCCCCCAAAAAGGAAAAGCTATGTCACTCCTGTGGACAGTAGATCCCCTGAAATGCCCACCTTCTTGAATTCTTCCTCTAAAATCCATGAGGCCTCTGACTGTGGTCTATCCTTCCACTAAATTAGGTGCTCCATGCAAAATTTATGCCTTGTAGTCTTCTTAACCCAGGAGTCTAGCACTTTTTCAGCTATCATATGTGGTTTAGGAGGCAATACAGTAGCCTCAACATCCTCACTGATTCCTTGACTGCCCTGATTGATCTCATCTACCCTCCCTCTGAACTAGATTAATTCTTGCACATTGTACACCGAATATATACTCAAGTTTGATACTAAATCAATCTTATAGGCATTAGCCCCATATTTGGCCAAGATTTTGCAAGGTCCCACCCTTTTCATCTGAATCTTGGTAGGGACACCCTTTTGTAGTCTTGATTTGTTCAAGTGAACCATTACATAGTCACCCACCTCAAACTAAACTTCTCTCCTCTTTTCATCCACCTTGAGCTTCAAATTTTGTTGACTGTCTTGGATTTGCTTCTTGACTTGTTCTTGGATCTCCTTCATAATATGGGTGAAGTCTTCTGCATGCCCACTTCTATACTTCTTACTTCCAAGATCTCTGAGCTCACAAACACCCCTAGGGTGCATGCCATAAACAACCTCAAACGGGATCTTTCCTGTCATCCTATTCTTGCTATCATTGTAATCATATTCTACTTGGGGAATGAATACATCCCAAGTCTTCCCATACTCTTTAGTTAGGCACCTAAAAAGGTTACCCAACACCCTATTTACCACCTCAGTTTGGCCATTAATTTGAGGGTGGTAAGTTGAACCAAAAGATAGATTGGTACCCAACCTAGTCCATAATGTCCTCCAAAAATGGCTCATAAACTTCACATCCCTATCTGATACTATGCTCAATGGAAGACCATGAATCCTCATAATCTCCTTAAAAAAAAAAAGGCAATGTGGCTAGCATCATTAGTAGTTTTGCATGGGATGAAATGCCACATCTTACTAAATCTATCAACAACTACATAAATGCTATCATACCCCTTCTTAGTTTTGGGTAAGCCTACAATAGAATCCATACTCACACACTCCCGTGGCTAATTAGGGACTGGTAGAGGCTGGTACAACCCTGCATTACTCATTCCTCCTTTTGCCTTCATGCAAGCAACACACTGCTCCACATCCTTCACCAACTTTGGCCAATGGTAGAACCTTTGTACAAGCTCTAATGTCTTGTTCATACCAAAATGACCACTTAGAGATTCATTATGTTTCCCCTATATGAAATTCATCCTCATAGATCCTCTTGGCACACAACTGATTACCTCTAAACAATAGTCCATTCTGCAAAGTAAACTCTGAGAACTTGCTACGAAAATGGTTTTGGAAATCAACACATACCTTGTATGCTTACCCAAAATCCTCTTCTGCCTTGTACAAGTCTCTGAAACTATCAATTCCAATGCTATTTAGTTGGACTTCTTGGACTGTAAGTAACCTACTACTTAGCGCATCTACAACCTTATTGAGCTGCCCCTTTTTATGCTTTATAGTGAAGGTGAATGCTTGCAAATACTCCATCCACTTCAAATTCCTATTGCTTATTTTTTCTTGTGTATTAATGTAACTAAGGGCTTGGTTGTCAGTGAACACCACCAATTCCTTAGGCAAAACATAATGCCTCCATTTTCTCAAGGATTGAACTAGAGCATATAGTTCCAAATCATAAGAAGAATATTTCTTCTTGGCCTCATTTAATTTCTCACTAAATAAGGAAATTGACCTACCTTCTTGACTCAATACACCCCCTATTGCCATCCCACTTGCATCATGTTCAATGGTGAATAATTTCTCAAAAGTTGGCAATTGTAGGATAGTTTGAGTAGCCACTTGCCTTTTCAACATCTCAAAGGATTTTTTTGCTTCCAAGGTCCACCTAAACTTAGTTTTGACCCCACCCTTAATAGTATCCAATAATGGAGCACATATCCCACTGAAGTTCCTAATAAACTTTCTATAAAACTATGCAAGGCCATGAAAACTTCTTACCTTAGTGGATATGACAGGTGGAGGCTAGTTTAGGATAGCAACAACATTGTCTTGGTCCATCTTCAAAGACCCTTTGGACACTACAAATCCCTAATACACTAGTTCTTGTTTGAATAACTCACACTTTTCAAGGTTGATAGCCAATTTTTTTTCATGCAACCTCTTCAATACTGCCTCTACATGTCTGATATGCCCCTCTCTTGTCTTGCTAAATATCAGTATATCATCAAGATATACCACCACAAACTTCCCTATGAAGTCCTTGAGCACCTCATTCATGAGCCTCATGAATGTGCTCGGAGCATTAGAGAGTCCAAATGGCATGACAAGCCATTCATATAATCCATCAGTGGTCTTGAATGTCATTTTCCATTCATCACCTTCCTTCACCCTGATTTGGTGATAACCACTCTTCAAGTCCAACTTGGTAAAGTACATTTCCCCTCCTAGGAAATCCATAAGATCCTCTATCCTAGGTATAGGGAACCTATACCTTATTGTGATCCTATTTATAGCCCTTGAGTCTATGTATAATCTCCATTTTCCTCCCTTCTTGGATGCCAAGACAACCGAGACTGCACAAGGGATAATACTCTTCTTGATCAAGCCTTGATCCAAGAGTTCCTGCACTTGTCTAGCTACCTCCAAGTTCTGATTAGGAGTCAGCTTGTATGTTTCTTTGTTGGGAAAATATGCCCCTGGCACAAAGTCTATTTGGTGACTTATTACCCTCTTAGGTGGTAGGGTTGCAAGAGTACCATCACTCACTATGTCCTTATATTTCTCAAGTAATTCTTGAACCTATGGTGGTAATGGATTCTTCACTGATTTTTCTTCCTCCTTGGGTCTTAGCACAATGGCATACCCTTCACTCTCATCATCTTTGATGTCTTTTACAAAAATTTTGCCACTACACAACATCACATTAGGAGTCTTTGACTATGGTTCTTCATCTTCTAGTAAAGACTGAATTTTGAAAGTCTTTCCTCCCTTCTTGAAGGTGATGGAATTCTCCTTCCCATCATATACTGCCCCATTATCAAATTTCCAAGGTCTTCCAATTAGAAAATGACAAGCATCCATTGGTAGGATGTCACAAAGTAGTCTATCCTTGTACCCTGCAATTGAAAACTCAACCCAAGTTTTCTCATTGACCAACACACTTTGTCCTTTGTTAAGCCATGTCACCTTATAGGGATTCACATGGGGTATCTTGGCTAGCTTGAGTTTCACCACTGCCTCTTCTAAGATGATATTATTTGTGGATCCAGAGTCTACAATTACTTTACAAACCTTACCAAGAATTTTGCATCTGATTCTAAATAAGGCCCTCCTATGTTTGGGCTCATCCTTGATTGGTTGCCTTATCAACACTCTTCTCAACATCAATTTATCCCCCATCTCTAAATCTAGATGGTCAATCTCAGGGGTTTTTGTTGAGCGTTGTTTTGACACAAGCCAACTTGCTAGGATCTCGAGATTTGATTTCCTCTCTTGAAAGAATAATGGGGTTATTCCCAAGGTTCTCCGAGGTCGGGTCAAAACCTTCTTGGTTACTCAGTTGAAGATAAATCTAATTTTTCAGGAGGAGGCCTTTGTTGGTACGTTCAAGACATCAAATTGCAAAACACTTTAGTTCTTTTTGGTATTTTCTATTTTAACATATATGGGGTTTTGATAAATAAAATGCATTTTTTTTTTTCTCTCAAGGTGTTTGGAATTTAAAGATAGAATTTAAAGAGAGGACAGAGTAACAAGGAATAAACAAATGACTAGAAATAAGTCCTACAAACATAAACCATTTGTAAACCCTTCCTTGCGAATCAAATGATGAGATAGATTTGGAGTAAACCCACGAAGCATAAATTAGACCAAGTCACAATTCACTACCCCAGCGATGCAAGCATTTGGAGAGAAGACGTACTCACACATGCAAGATATTCAAAATTGATCAAATCATGAAGCCACCAATATGTGCGCACCCATGAGTTAGATTTATCATTAAGTGCAAAGATGACCTCTTCCATGCATTCATCACAGCAAGGTAAAGCAAACAACAACAAACTCCAACTAAAAGAAAATGTGAATTCGAAGCACAATAAACAAGAGGCTCTCTAAAATAATGAATAATGCAAGCATACTTTCAATAATTTTGCATAGGTAGTAGCAATTCACAAACCACGAATGAAGCACCAATTGTATGTCTTTATTGTATTAAGGATCTGACCCTTTACATTGCTTTTGTGATTACAATATATAGAATTCTATCCACAAACTCTGAATTCTGAATTTAGGGCATTAGAGAGAAACCAATAATTTAAACTAAAACTTTACTAGAATGGAAACTATTCTTAACTGACACTAGATAAATTGCATGGATCTATGAACCCATTTATAATCAGTTTGTCCATGCAAGGAGGGTCAAACTCACCAAGAAGAACAAGAAAAGAAGAAGAGGTTTCTTCAGCAAACTCGGAGTCTTCTTCTTGTTTCTGGAAGTATTTCTTAGAATCTTTATTTGAAAGCTCATCTGATGGTGGAGACTGATAGGGAACCCTTAGTTCTTTCAGAACAAAATCAAGCTGGCCATCAATTAGATCGGGAGTTCAACTAGTGTGGAAAAATGTGATCTCGCTGGAAACACTTAGTTTTTCAGACCTCGACCTCAACTCTGAAACTTTTCTAGTGTCAAAATCTTTTAAGTGTTTATTATTGAAACCTTGGTCTGGAGTTCGGACTTGTCGAAGGCTGAAAAGGCCAAAATACCTAGAAGGCCAAAAAGGACAAAAACTCATAGGGCCAAAAGGATGACAAATCTGTAGGGTCAAAAGGCTGAAAACTCTGTAGGCCAAAAGGATGGGTCCTTGATGAGGCTGAAAGGCCAAAAATTCTGAAACCATCCTTAGAAAATCTTCAAAACTATTCTGTTACCCAGAGGGTCAATTTGGGAATACTTCAGGGTGTGCAGCTCTGAGCCTTTGTATAATCTCTTGGACTTCTTCATAGTTTATCTCCTTCCTTTTAGCCCTGTTAACTTTTTGTTCTTGCTTTTTCTTGAAGGTCGTTAGCTCAAAAGCAAAGAATCAAATCTCTTCTATGTGATTGGCCATCTTCATCATCTCTTCCTTTGAATAAAACAATTGTTATAGGGCCTCCTTGGTCCCTGTACCTGCTACGATGTTCCTAAATTGTTGGACCACTTCTTTGGATGGCCGTAAGACATGTTTATCTTCATCTCGATATATATCAAGGTCGATCCCTATAAAGAAGATATCTATTTCTTCCACCCATTCTAGGACCTCTTTCTGTATATCCAATATGGAAGCATGACATTTCTCATAAATGTTAACTATCTTGGTTATGTGCTTGATCCAAGCCTCAAATTTGTGTAGCTCTTCACCTTCATATATCTTTACCAATATTTGGAAGTGTTGTTTTCTAATAATCTCTAAATCCTAGATAGTGGCTCTCCATTTGCTTATCTCAGATTCTAGGCCACCTTCCTCTATCATCAAATCTACCAGATTTGTAGCCTCCACTAGAATAACCCTATAAGGTCTGAATATTTGCTTGATGGCCTCTTCCCCGCATTGCTCAAAATCCACCTTCTAATCTGTACTTGCTTTGATGAAGGAGCAGGTTAGACCTATTGGTAAGTCTGGGGCATTTATTTTTTCCAATACTACCTGTAGTGAGGCCTCTGGGTAGTTGGGGTCGATGGGACCAACCATTTTGTGGATGAACCTCTTCAAGGTTTCATTCTTCTCAGTCAAAGCTTTTATGGTCTCTTCATCTTTACTCATGAAACCTAGAGCATGTTTGAGCCCTAAGGCTGCTAGTGTCTTTCTCCCCTCCCTAGTAGGCTCCCCCAAATATACCTCCTTAAATGTGTAGTCTTCTGAAGTAGTTTGGGCTTGAGAGGTGCTGGCGGATGGGACTGCAACCTGTGCCTTCCAGCGTCCCCTAGTGTCTTGGGTGACATATGACATTGTCTGCACTGGTAATATGACCGTTGTCTGCTGATATGATTTCCCCAAGGATTATATGTATGCATTTTCCTTTTCATCATCATCTATGTATGTTATCATCCTTAACTGGATTTCTCTAGTAAATCATGTAGGCTTACTAGAGGCGGTGATTGGCTCATATGGGGTAACTTGCAAGACAGAATCCAAATTTTGTGACCCTGGAATCATCTCTTAATCTGGCCCTTTCCCCTTTTTCTGTCTTTGCCTCTCTTCATTCCCCTCTTCTTGGTGTTCTTCCCCTTTCTCTCTTTCATCCTCTTCCTTGCCCTTTTCTTCTCCTGCCTCATCTTGTTTCTCTTAGCCTCTGTTTTCATCACCCAAGGAGCTAGCTAACACTTCTGTATTGAGACCGATCATGACCTTCGGTGTGGCTTCAAAAAGTGACATGGAATCTAGGTTTATTAACCCTCTAGGAGTTGGGATGTGGTGGAGCAAAGGGCTCAATGATGGTGGAGTAGGTGTTGGGAGATTTAGAATTAGAGGTAGAAGAGTAGTTGGTGGAGTTTGGAGAAATGGTGGGGGAGATGGAATAGAAGGTGGGGCAGTAGTTGGTGGAGTAGGAACATGAGGGGGTGTTGTGATAGGAATGGCTTCTATTGTGGGCTCTTTTACAGACACCTCTTGGGTGAGTGCGGACTCCAAATTCCTGAGTTTGTGATCCGTTTTGGAGCTCTTTCCCATAACAGGTATATTGGGGTTTGGGTTAGTGAATTGAGTGGGAGGTGGATTTAAGGTTACCTATGGTTGGAAGAGAGAAGGATCACCTACCTCGTATCTAGTTGCATACCCTGGAGTATCTTGGCCCTGGTCTGAGAAACCTTCTAGACCTTCAAAGTCTGATATTTGGAACTCATCCGATCCAAGAACATCTAAGGGGTTATATTGCTCTTTAGGATCTTCTTGCTGCTTTCGACTAGTCTCATTGTGAGATCTTGTTCTTTTGACTAGAGGGACATCTTCCTCTTCTTCTTCTTGCAAGTATTCTTGCATGGTCTCTAATTGCAGGGATAAAGAAGCTTTCTTTCTCTTGTATATCTTCTTCCTCTTTCCCGTGGAGGGAAAAGATTGTCCCAAAGTGGAGGGTCCTTCATCTGATGCAACCCATGCTGGGACCATAGGGAATCTATCTATCCAGTCATTCTTCTCTTGGGAGCCTTGGGCCTTGGGTTTGACCTATATTCCACCACACGTTCATTTCCATACACTGTGCTTGGCTTTTGCGGTGGTGCTTTCTTGTATTTTGGCACTATGTTTTTCTCCCCGTGTTGTTTATCCACATGTTTGGGTGGATCCATCAACATCTTCATAGGTATTGGGCTCATCTTGTAGGGCCTCTTGATCCACTCCTCTGTCCTTCTCATCACATGCCTTGCCCAAAAATCAATGCCATCATTTTTGTCTTTGTCAACCTCTGTGTTCATGATGGGCCTGTCATATATCTTATCATTGGTGTAAATTGCCTCCAATACCTCATCTGAATCATACTCCTAAACTTTAGGGGGAATAAGGGTCTTTATGACTTCCTTTGCTAGGGTAAGGGTCATCCTATAGTAATCCCAGATCCTGACCTCATGGTCATCCACACAGTCCATCTTATGATCCTCCACATGTGGTTCATGAATGTAGAATTTGCTAATAATGTGGTTGTAAGTGCCTATAGGATCAAAATGAGGCCGCACTATTTTGTAAAGTTGCAAGGGGCAGTCATCCCATTCAAAGGCCACAAACTTCCAGACCTTCATATCTTGTAGGGTATACGGTCCTAATGAAATGGGAAAATCCCAATAGTGCTCATACGCATCGGCAAGTTGTCGGACCATCTCCAAAATTATTATCCAATCAGATGGATATCTGGGCAGTTTCTTTGGCTATACCCTTGATCCTGCTATCCGAATATAGGTGAAGTTCCTAAACTAAATATAATAGGCCCCTATGGCCCTTATCTTAGCGGTCACTTCCTCTGACATCCTTTTTGCAAAGTCACCTTCGATGGACCTGATGATTGCAAAGATGAAAGCTTCATTGACTATACTGTACTCTGGGCTATCCTCTGACATTTTTGCCCTCTTCTTTAGTTGGGGGTATACGATGTAAGGCCATGCACTGAGATCATTTAGGTTTCCCCTCTTCGTGAGTCCAGGGTAATCCGCCCAGGCTACTAATAAGTAAACCACATAAGTGCTAATGTAGAACTTGGGGTTATGTTTTACTGCCACAAGCTGTTCATCCAACTTGTCGCCAATGATGGTTCCCCAGTCGAACCTAGACCTACAGCCTTTGAGTCTTTCAATTAGGAGAATCATCTAATTCTCCAGTTGGGAGGATTGTGGTAACCCATATACTATGCTCAACATGGTTATGGCCGCTTTGATGTCATCCTTCATGTATCCCCTCCTTAGGTCTATCTTGTCCAACTTATTTTTTGGGAGAGGTTGTTCAAGGTAATTGTCATTGACTATCTTGTATGCTTCGTCACCTTTATTCCTGAACCATAAATTCCCATTTTCTATTAAGAAGTCATAGAACTTGTCTATGCCTTTGTGAAGATGGAATACATCCTCTATGACGTCTGGCCTGATATCTAATATTAGTTGGCCCTCTATGTTTTGAACCACCCTTATGTCTGAGTCATAGTGATTTGCTTAGGTCATGATTAACTCAGGTGAGGTCACAGCCACTAGGTGGGCTGCTGCATTGACAAGTCCTGCTAATACAAATGAAGTACAGTCCTCTAACCTTCCTTGTGGTTGAGCGCACCTTATCAAGAATTGATCCCAATTTACATTCTCGATATCAGTATCGGTGATCTCACTGTGCTTGTTGCCGATCTTTGAAGGGGGAGTGTTCCCCTTGTATTGGTACTTCATGGGTGAAGTAATCTTTTTCTCAGTTATTCCTATTCAAATAACATGCAAGTATCAGTATCTTATTTGAGGAACAAACTGAAAGAAAGTTGATTAAAGTAAGAAAACAGAGCAAAAATGCCAAAGTCACCGAGAATGCAGGTTTTTTGCACTTTTAGGGTTTTGGACGTCGAAGAAAGTTTTGGAGGCTGAAAAGACTGAAAGTGCGAAAACAAAGCCATCATTCTTGGTGAGATCTTTCAGACCTTTCGGCATCTGAAAGTCTGAAGGTTTTGCGGATGCTGAAAAGTGTGAAGTCCTGAAACCTAAAGCTAGAACTCAAAGACTTGGATCTGTCAGGATTTTGGGCCTTTCAGGTGTTTGAAATGCCGAAAGCCCAAGTCTCTGAAATAATGATGAGGGAAAGGTCTTTTGGGGATTCAGTCCTGTTAGTGTTTCAAACATTTCAAAGGTCTAAAACACTGAAAGGGCTGAATCTTCGACAACAAGACAAACAACCATGACCTAATTTTTGGCCTTTCGGAGGCCAAAAACCTCCGACAAAGGTCACAACCAAAAACCCTAACACAAAAAAAATCTAGAGGGAAAAACCCGACTTGACATGGACAGACCCCTTTGCAAAATGAAGGTACCCACAGGCACCCTTAGAGACCAGGGGAGAAGAAGACCCAAAACGCCCTAGGCTAGACCAGTGCTAGGGCGGGAAAACACTCTAAAACCTAAAAGAAAACTAGGAGAAAGAAAATGAGAGGCACAGGAATGAGACTTACCTTAGAGGGGCTAAAAGCAGGGAGGATGACATGACGAAGTGGGAGGCGAGTGTGTGCGGTCAATTTTTAGGGCCAAGGGCGAAGACGCTGAAGCTGCGAGCTCTCGAGAAAATCAGAATCGAGGGTGCAAAGTGTTTTTGAAATAGGGCCTTTGTAACTTATAACCCACGGGATTTTATGTCAGCGGTTTTGGTGTTTGAAACAATGAAAGTTTGGAGGTAGACACCTTCATACTTTTGGTGGCTTTGGATACCGAAAACACCAAAAGGACCGTCTTTCAGCCTTTCAATCATTTTGGTGTTTCAGAGTACCTAGGTCCCTGAAATGTCAAAAGGGTCGAAAGGCCAAAAAGGTGATTTTCCTTGGGATTATGCTGACACCTGTTCTTCTAAAGCTGACCAAGCGAGGACTCAAAGGGGGTAAACAAGACCAAAAAAACCAAAAAAACAAAGAAGAGGGGGTCCCCATGGTCAGAGGACTAGAAAAAAATGGGGCGTGCATTGTGGACCCACAACAAATAGCCCCGATAAAAGGAGGAATAACCAAGGCATTTCTTTATCATCATTACTCTTTCGAGCTGTAACTCTACAGTAAACAAGGTCAAGGGGTGTCAGTGTCAACCAATCTTTTAATGACTTCCAATCTGAGATTTTCCGCTAATTCCCAGTTTGTGTTCATGTGTATTCATTCCTTGAATTTTGATTGTGGTAACCAGAATGTTTGCCTGTTGCTCCCGACCTTTGCCAAGTAGACCAGGGTTTCTCGAAAAGAGCTTTGGTGCCAATCAGGTGTTCATAGCCCTGATAAATTTTTCCCCAAATCCCAAGTATAACCTATCTCTACTATTGGTTGGGCGTTCATAGCCCCGGTAGAGGTTTCCATAGTCGCCCAAGTCTATTTTTTCTGCTAGGCTGTACTTTCTTTTTTTTTGAGAGTTTTGTCTTTGGACAGTCATTTTATTCCTTTAGTGTGTTTCTGAAATATGTTAAGCCCCTGGATGTTTGCGTACTTCGTGTGTTCAGGTCCATAACAATGAAATTTTTCTTTTTGTATTTAATCTGATCTAGGAAACGATTAGGCTGTGCCACCCAGATTTCACACTTGTGGCCTCTTTGGGACACTTTTCTTTTTGTGTGCTTCTTTTCTTCTCTCTTCAGCTATTCTTTTCTTTTTCCACCGCCTTTGCATTCGTTCATACCTAGGTTCTGGGACTAGTGGGTACCCAAATCCATGCACTAATGTCGGTCACAACCATCAAACACTCAAGGAACCATTTCTCTCAAGTGTTTCCTTTTAGTGTATTTTGTGATTAGGATAACCGAGCTTTGAAATTCTTCTTGTCAATCATTGATAGCTGTCATCACTTTGCCCCTTTTGACAATGTTCTTTGAGTTGCACATTCCTTTTTGAGAATTGACTAAGAAATACCCCTTGCTCTGAGTTGCAGACTACCTTGGAATGGATCCAAGAACACACTGACCCAAAAACAATAAACGAGCCCCGACAAAAGAAAAAGGAAGAAGGACTGACAGCAAGGGTGACGAAGAAACAACAAGAAAAGAAAGGAAAGAACTAAAAAAGGGGACTATGATACAAGGGATGAAAGGCAGTCCTGCTTAGGATTCAAATTAATGTTTAAGGAATTTCCCATTGACTAGCAATGGGGTCAACTCTCTATCCAACGTGCTTATCCTAAAAGTGTTTTCCCGCAGGATCTTTGATATTTGATAAGGGCATGTCCACAATCTTTGGAACTTAGTGTGGTTGCCTAGATTTTCTTTCACCTTATCCCACATGAGGAAAAGGTCAGAGATCCTGAAGGATTTAATGGTGGCTCTCTTGTCAAACCACCTCTTGACTATGGCTTGATGTTTTGATACATGTTCCAGAGTTGATGTTCGCTTCTCCTCTTAGTTAAGGAGATTCATGAGCCGAACTTGGACTCAATCTTCTCCTCCCACATACTGGTCCATGAATCTGAGGATTGGGATCTTTAAGTTCATAGGGAAGACTGGTTGCAAGTCATAGACTAGCTGGTACAGAGACGTCCCCAGGGCATTTTTGATCCTTACGCAATCATTCCACAAAGTGTATTTCAATTGCGTGTGCCAATCCCTGGGGTTGTCATCTAGGAGGTGTTTGATCACTGTCGTTAAGTTTTTGTTGGTAGACTCTACAACACCATTGCCTTGTGGGTAGTAATTTGAAGATAACTTGAGGATTACCTGGTTCTCAAAGGCCTATTGCGTCAGTGAAGCTGAAGAAAAAGAGGGGGGATTGTCACATACCAGATATAATGACATCCCAAACCTAGTTATGATGCGCTCCTCCAAGAATTTGGTTATGACCTCCGTGGTACAATTCTTCAGTGCTTGAGCTTCCATCCAGTGGGTGTAGTAGTCAGTAGCTGTCAGGATAAACTTGTGCCCTGTAGACGAAGGGGGGTTAATCATTCATACAAAATCCAAGCCCCATTGGGCAAACAAGTGTACCTCATACACTGGTTGTAGGGGCATTGCAGGGTTTCTCTCTCAAGTTGCACTGGTTTGACAAGTATGGAAAGATCTCACATGTTTGCTTGTGTCTCTGAATATTGTAGGCTAGAAATATCCTTCCCTTAAAATCTGGTGAGCCGTTGCATCAGCTGACCCATGTCCCATTCCATATTTGTCATGGAAATTTTCTAGGATTTGCTTTGCCTCAAGTCTTTCCAAGCACCTTAGGTATAGGCCTTCATAATTGCGTTTGTACAATTGCCCATTCTTCAACATGTAGGAGCTACTCTTGATTCTCAAGGCTCTTCTCTGAGAACCACTCATTTCCTCTGGGCAGCGGTTTTGTAGCAGATAATACACTATGTCTTGGTACCATGCATCACTGATCACACCTTGATCGGTGTCGGTTTGGCAAACCAGTCCTTTTTCAACCTCATAGATCAGCTTCATTAGGCCTTGACCCCTTAATAGTTTCATTGGTTGGATTTCAATGTCAAACTCTTGGAGGATGGCCATCCATTTTCCTCTCCGCTCTCCTAGCTCATTCTGCATCAAGAGGGACTTTACGGCTACGTGTAGAACTACCCCAATGATTTTACTTCTCAAGATGTAATGTTTGAATTTTTTCAACACTTTGACAAGAGTGAAAAACTATTTATCCAGGTTTGGGTACCTGAGCTCGACGTCTTTTAAAGGGCAACTCATGAAAGCTATGGATCTTTCATCTTCACTACTCTTCTTCTATGTGAGGATGCCCGTGCATGAGTGTTCAAATGCAAAAGAGTAAACCTTGAAAGGGATAGTATAGTCTAGGTTGACCAGGACTGGTGCCGTAGTGATGGCGTTCTTAATCTCCTTAAAATATTTCTTGGATAGGAGAGTCCATTCAATCTTGGCATCTTTCTTGAGCATGTTGTTCAATGGGTTTACTATCTCTGTGAAACCACTAATGAACTTCCTCATGAAGTTGATCTTCCCAAAGAAAGATTTTAGCTCTTTGCGACTGTGTGGCGGTGTCAATTTTAGAATGGCTTCCACCCTTTTAGGATCTATGGCTATCCCCTTTTCTAAGATGATATGTCCCAAGAGTTTTCCTTCAATTACCCAAAACACACATTTCTTGGGATTGAGGGAAATCACAAATTCCTTGCATCTTTGAAGGCATTTTCTGAGGTCACTTAGATGGTCAGCTCTTTGTTTTGAGAAAACTCTGAGGTCATCTATATAGATGATAATGCACTTCCCAACTACTCCTTTGAAAGATATGTCCATTTCTCTTTGAAAAGTGGCCCCTGCATTGACCAGTCCAAAGGGCATTCGACGGTAGGTGAAGGTTCCCCATTTGGTTGTGAATGTCATTTTCAGCCTATCTTTCTCCTGCACCATCACTTGGTTGTAGCCTGAATAACCATCTAGAAAGAACATCATTTGGGACCCATTGACCTTTTCTAGTACTTCGTCAAGAGATGGGATCGGGTAGTTGTCCTTCAGAGAAGATTTGTTGAGGTTCCAGAAATCCATGCACAATCTAATCTCTCTAGTTTTCTTTCTTATGGGTACCAGGTTTGCAACCCATGTGGAATGCTGGATTGGAAAGATGATCCTAGCATCGAGCAACTTCTAAACCTCCTTTTGGATCAAGGGCTCCATGGTAGGGTTCATGGGTCTTTGTCATTGCCGAAAAGGCTTGGAGTCTAGTTTCAGAGGGATGTTGTGTACTATGACTGAGGTGTCATATGTCTTCAATTCTTCATAGCTCCATGCTATGACATCTTGATATTCGGTGAGGAGCTGGAACATTTTTTCCTTTTCTTCTTTAGTTCCTACCTTTCCGATGTGGACCTCCCTAGGTTCCTCTTCTATGCCAAGGTTATGGGTGTCACATTCTTTACCATCCAGTGTTACACCTGGGCATCTCCCTACTGCAGTCTTGTCGCTGTAAAAAATCCTCTCTAGTTCTACCATCCCTTTGGGTATGGCATTAGTTCTCATATTTATAACACCTTGATCATCAGGAGCTTTGTTTTGACTATTTCTTCACTTTCCTCTTCCTCGTCGATGATTTGTTTTTTGACCAAACTGACGCACATGATGAACTCCAAAATGTGTTGATCATCCTAGAAGACTTGAAAGTTAGTGACATTGTCTAGAATGGCCGGAGCTGTGACAAGTTTGACTGAGAATTCCTTCAGCTTGGATTTCTCCATTGGATGTAATGAACTGGCCAATACAGCCAAGGCATCGGCGACAACATTTCTTCTTCTTGGGATGGTTTTGATGTCGAAAGCGTTGAAGTCATTGATAAGGTCCCATGCTCTATTTCGGTAGGCTGAGAGCCTTTTGTCATTTCAAGTATACTGGCTACGGATCTGTTTGACAACCAATTGTGAGTCCCCTTCTATTGTCAGGATTTTTATTCCTTTCTCGTGGGCTAGGAGGAGTCCATAGACCAATGTTTCATACTCTGCAACATTGTTAGTGCACAAAAATTGTAACCTATAAGCGGGATAGAAAGACTTACCTCTTAGGTTTATTAATTTGATCCCTGCACCTGCTCCCTATTTACATTTGGAACCATCGAAGTGCAATTTCCATATCTGAGGTTGCTTGGTAGGATAATTTTTGGCCGATTTTCTCTTTAGAGGGTCCTTGGTTTTAAGTCTCCGCCCTTTCTCCCCATCACTGTAAGAAGAGGTTGATTCTCCCGTACCTTGGGTATGCCTGGGTCTAGTGATCTCAGCACTTTCACTACCCTTGTTCTCTAGCATTCCTTTGTAAGGGGGGAAAGCTCCATCATCAGAGGTACTCCACTCACTAAGCATGTTTGAGGTTGGGCCTTTGTCATCATAATCTGACCCACTATCCTGATCTTGGCTTGGGGTGATTATAGAAACTGGGACATCTACCCCTGGCGGGATGTTATTCTTGCCCTTGGTCTCAAGGATGTCTTCTTTTATTATAGGGGTTTTTGATAGCTTACTTGACGAGGTGATTTGGTTCAATACCCTTGATAATGCTTCCTGGGAACTGGAGCATGTGAACTCAGAATGGCTAGCTTGGTGTAATCGACAGTACCCTGGTAGTAAAAAAATGTTAGGGTCTGTGTCTTATCCCAAGTTTTGTAAGCTGACCATAGTGCTATTGATGAAGTGTTGGAAAATGTCATTGATATCCGACTCCAAGAGACCCAAAATGGGGCTGTAGTCTGATTCTAGGTTTTCTTGGATTTGGAACATGAGAATGTCGTCCATCTGGTAAGTGCCCAAATTAGTCTAGGTGAACATGACTTCATTCAGGGCATTGTACTCAGTGATCATCTGTCTCAATTTAGGCTCTGCATTAATCTTTATCTGGTTATTCAGACCTCTCCATGGTAGCCACAACTGGGTGAAATATGTGGAAAGCCAGCCCCTCAAGCACTTGGTCCATTCTTGACTCAACAACATCCCATAAATTTTAGGTATGTCTACTATATGCATATCAATGTGTTCTTGTATTCTAGGATCTGCAACTAATTGAATGTGTACATCTTTGAGCACACTGATCACTTTGACCTCGGTTTTATCTAATTACATGACCACTCAGTTTGTTACTTGGGGCACTATCCCCAACTTCTGGCAAATTGACAGAGGCATGACATTGCACGAAGCTCCTGAATCATTCAGGAAATTGTGTAGGTTCTTCCCAAATATCTGTAGATTGAGTAAGAATGGTGGGACCTCCATCCTATCTTTAAACATAGTAGGGAAAGCCTCGGATGTGTTGATGCTGGATATAGGTGCTCTTTTATTTTTGGTCGATGAGCCAGGTTTTGAGTGGTCTAGAGATCTTAGAAGGGCCTCCTTCTAAGATGGGCAACCTTGCAGTATTCAAACATAGATATGTTCACTTTGGTTTTCTTCACTTCATCAACTGCACTGTATTTGTCACTTGACCATGCCGCACCCTTGTAGCTGGCATACGTACTCGTTGTAGGAGGTGTAGGACCATTTGGGCCTTTAGGAGGCATAGGAATGTTACTAGCCTGAGGATCTGGTGGGGTTGGTTGTTTGCCTAGGGGAATACCATTCGTGAGAGGCTCCCTTATGCTCTAAAGGTTGTATGAGTTTCTCTGATAATTTTGGAAAGCGTGCACTTCAGAATATTCAGGTTCATTCTCTTTTTGGAAAGGAAACACGAACTCATCTTCTCCTGTAAAAGCATCCAAACCTTCCTCTTGTCTAGACTCATGGGAATCAAACACCATAGCATCAAATTGTGCACAGGGCTCTTATGAGTTTTGGATGTAATAATCATGAGAGTTGTTCCCTGGCCCATTATTACCTTAGTGTGAATTTGGAGCCCCAAAAAAATTAGCCTCTGAAGCCTCGTAAGCATTAGCATTGTCTGCTGGGATGTTGTCGTTATTGGGTCTAGTGTTCCATGGCCTATTTGGTCTTTGCTATCCAAACGTTTTCTCATGCATGTTGTTGTTGTTGTATGCGTTGAAACTCCGATTGGGGTTTTGAGGATATGTATTTGGGCCAGCTGGTGCTCGTTGATATCCACCTTGATTCTGAGATGGATTTAACTTCATCCGGGTGAGCTCGTTGGTGAGTTGGGACAATGTTTTCTTCATGACGTCTAGTTCAGAGGCCATGAGAGTATCAGGCTCTATTTGCGACACAACTCTTTGTTCCACAAATGCTACCTTGTGAGCCTCATAACCTAGATAAGTAATAGATGGGGGTGCAACTGCAAATGGTTGTGTCAGAGTAGGGTTCAACATAGGCGTGTGAGTGGCCAAAGGTTGATTGTTAGATACAAACGGATGTGGGATAGCAAGGTTATTCATGATAGGTATCGTTGCATAAATCCCTTCTTGTGGGTCCATCTGCTGGGTGAATGTGATGGATTCACTATACACCTTTTTCATTGTGTCTCTATCCGCCGGGGGAAGCCTCCTCAGAAATATTGAGGTGAAAGGATCCAAAGATTTTAAGTAGACTTGTATGACAACCTCTTCTGGTATGGCGTAAGGAGCTTCCAACTTGTGATACATTTTGTGAAAATGATGATTGAACATGGCGATAGGCTCTTTAGGATCCTTCCTCATTGTAATAAATTGGTGATGTGTTGTGGCCAGATCCACATACAGTTTGAATTGATTGCGGAATTTGGTCTCAAACTTGTTCCATGCATAAATAGACCCTCATGGTAAATTTAGGTACCAATTCTAAGCGAATTCTCCCAAAGTGTATGGGAATAGATGACAAACAACATCTTGATGGGTGATCTCTTTATGGTTGCAAATTTCCTTGAAGGCGCAAATGTGTTTTTACACTGTCCTTGATTCGCCATATACAAACTGGGTGCAAAACTTCTCCAGATTTTTGGGTAACTCATGGAGATTCCCAACAAAATTAGGGGTGAGCTGGTTGCGTTGGAAAAAAAGGCCATCAGTCAAGGTTGCTACAAATTTTGATTTTGCAAGTTCTAATTTTGCGTTATGGCTGCGATGACAGTCGGGGCAATGATATGTGATTGCTATCCAAAAGTATTCTGAGACTCGGTAAGGTGGGAAGAGGATTTCTCTTTGTTCTTCCCTTTGTCACTATGAGCTTTATGATGATGGGTGAGTTCAAGGAGCTCACCTCTCTTTGGAGATGATCTAAGCACTCCCTCGAATCTCTCTAGGGAGAAAGATCCAATGTTATCCAACTTTTGAGTCTTGAGCCCCTCCTTTTAGCACCTCTTATGTTGAGCGTTGTTTTGACACAAGCCAACTTGCCAGGATCTCGAGATTCGATTTCCTCTCTTGAAAGAATAATGGGGTTATTCCCAAGGTTCTCCGGTGTCTGGTCACAACCTGCTAGGTTACTTAGTTGAAGATAAATGTTATTGTTCACAAGGAGGCCTTTGCTGGTAAGTTCAAGACATCAAACTGCAAAACACTTTAGTTCTTTTTGGTATTTTCCATTTTAACATATATGGGGTTTTGATAAATAAAATGCAATTTTGTATTTTTTTTCAAGGTGTTCGGAATTTAAAGAGAGGACAGAGTAACAAGGAATAAAAAAATGACTGGAAATAAAGTCCTACGGGCATAAACAATTTGTAAACCCTTCCTTGCAAATTGAATGATGGGAGAGATTTGGAGTAAATCCACGAAGCATAAATCAAACCAAGTCACAATTCACTACCCCATAGATGCAAGTGTTTGGAGAGAAGATGTATTCACTCATGCAAGATATTCAAAATCGATCAAATCGCGAAGGCACCAAGATGTGCGCACCCACGAGATAAATTTATCATTAAGACCAAAGATGATCTCTTCCACACATTCGTCATAGCAAGGTAAAGCAAACAACAACAAACTCCAACGAAAAGAAAACGTGAATTTGAAGCACAATAAACAAGAGGCTCTCTGAAAATAATGAATAATGCAAGCATACATTCAATAATTTTGCATAGGTAGTAGCAATTCACACACCACAAATGAAGCACCAATTGTATTTCTTTATTGTATTAAGAATCCGACCCTTTACATTGCTTTTGTGATTACAATATATAGAATTCGATCCATAAACTCTGAATTCTTGATTTAGGGCATTAGAGAGAAAAAAATATTTTAAACTAAAACTTTACTAGAAAGGAAACTATTCTTAACTGACACTAGATAACTTGCATGGATCTATGAACCCATTTCCAATCAGTTTGCCCATGCAAGGAGGATCAAACTCGCCAAAAAGAAAGACAAAAGAAGAAGGGGTTTCTTCAGCAAACTTAGAGTCTTCTTCTTATTCTGGAAGTATTTCTTGGAATCTTCATCTGGAAGCTCATCTGACGGTAGAGACTGATAGGGAACCCTTAGTTCTTTCAAAACGAACTCAAGCTGACAATCAATTAGATCTGGAGTTCAACTGGTGTGGAAAAATGTGATCTCACTAGAAACACCCAGTTTTTCAAACCCCGACCTCAACTCTAAAACTTTTCTAGTGTCAAAATATTTTAAGTGTTTATTATTGAAACCTTGGTCTGGAGTTTGGACTTGTCGGAGGACAAAAAGGCTGAAATACCTAGAAGGCCAAAAAGGCCAAAAACTCAGAGGGTCGAAATGCCAACAACTCTGTAGGGCCGAAAGGTCAAAAAATTTGTAGGCTGAAAACTCTGGAGGCCGAAAGGTTGGGTTATTGATGGGGCCAAAAGGCCGAAAGGCTGAAAGGCCAAAAATTCTGAAACCATCCTTAGAAAATCTTCAAAACTATTTTGTGACCCAAAGGGTCAATTTTGGAATACTTCAGGGTGTGCAGCCCGGAGCCTTTGTATGATCTCTTGGACTTCTTCATAGTTTATCTCCTTCCTTTTAGCCCTGTTAACTTTCCGTTCTTGCTTTTTCTTGAAGGTTGTTAGCTCGGAAGCAAAGAATTGAATCTCTTCTACATGATTGGCCATCTTCATCATCTCTTCCTTTGAATAAAACAAATGTTGCGAGGCCTCCTTGGTCCCTGTACCTACTATGATGTTCCTAAATTGTTGGACCACTTCTTTGGATGGACGTAAGAAATCTTTATCTTCATCTTGGTATAGATCAAGGCCGATCCCTGTAAAGAAGATATCTATTTCTTCCACCCATTCCAAGACCTCTTTCTATTTATCCAATATGGAAGCATGACATTTCTCATAAATGTTAACTATCTTGGTTATGTGCTTGATCCAGGCCTTAAATTTGTCTAGCTCTTCACCTTCATATATCTTTACCAAGATTTGGAAACATTGTTTTCTAATAATCTATAAATCCTAGAGAGTGGCTCTCCATTTGCTTATCTCAGATTCCAATCCACCTTCCTCTGTCATCAAATCTATCAGATTTGTAGCCTCCAATAGAATAACCCTATAAGGTCTAAATATTTGCTTGATGGCCTCTTCCCCGCATTGCTCAAAATCCACCTTCCAATCTGTACTTGCTTTGATGAAGGAGGGGGTTAGACCTATTGGTAAGTCTGGGGCATTTCTTTTATCAAATACTTCCTGTAGTGAGGCCTCCGGGCAGTTGGGGTCAATGGGACCAACCATTTTGTGGATGAACCTCTTCAAGGTTTCATTCTGCTCAGTCAAAGCTTTTATGGTCTCTTCATCTTTACTCATGAAACCTAGAGCATGTTTGAGCCCTAAGGCTGCTAGTGTCTTTCTCCCCTCCCTGGTAGGTTCCCCCAAATCTACCTCCTTAAATGTGTACTCTTTTGAAGTAGTTTGGGCTTGAGAGGTGCTGGCAGATGGGACTGCAACCAGTGCCTTCCAGCGTCCCCTAGTGTCTTGGGTGACACATGACATTGTCTGTGCTGGTAATATGATCATTGTCTATTGAAATGCTTGCCCCAAGGATGCTATGTCTGCATTTTTATTTTCATCATCATCTATGTAAGTTCTCCTCCTTAACTGGATTTCTCTAGTAAACCATGTAGGCTTACTAGAGGCGGTGACTGGCTCATATGGGGTAACTTGCAAGACGGAATCCAAATTTTGTGACCCTGGAATCATCTCTTGATTTGGCCCTTTCCCCTTTTCCTATCTTTGCCTCTCTTCATTCCCCTCTTCTTGGTGTTCTTCCCCTTTCTCCCTTTCATCCTCCGCCTTGCCCTTTTCTTCTCCTGCCTCATCTTATTTCTCTTGGCCTCTGTTTTCATCACCCGAGGAGCTAGCTAACACTTCTATATTGAGACCGCTGATGACCTTTAGTGTGGTTTCAAAAGGTGACACAGACTCTAGGTTTATTAACCCTCCAAGAGTTGGGATGTGGCAGAGAAAAGGGCTCAATGATGGTGGAGTAGGTGTTGGGAGATTTAGAATTAGAGGTAGAAGAGTAGTTGGTGGAGTTTGGAGAAATGGTGGGGGAGCTGGAATAGACGGTGGGGCAGTAGTTTGTGGAGCAGGAACATGAGGAGGCATTGTGACAAGAATGGCTTCTATTGTGGGCTCTTTTATAGACACCTCTTGGGCGAGTGTGAACTCCAGATTCCTGAGTTCGTGATCTATTTTAGAGCTCTTTCACATAACAGGTATATTGGGGTTTGGGTTAGTGAATTGAGTGGGAGGTGGATTCAAGGTTACCTGTGCTTGGAAGAGAGAAGGATCACCTGCCTTGTATCCAGTCGCATACCCCAGCGTATCTTGGCCCTGGTCTGAGAAACCTTCTAGACCTTCAAAGTCTAATATTTGGAACTCATCCTATCCAAGAACATCTAAGGGGTTATCTTGCTCTTTAGGATCTTCTTGCTGCTTCCGACTAGTCTCCTTTTCTCTCCTTTTGTGAGATCTTGTTCTTTTGACTAGATGGACATCTTCCTCTTCTTCTTCTAGCACGGTCTCCAATTGTGGGGACAAAGAAGCTTTCTTTCTCTTTTATATCTTCTTGCTCTTTCCCGTGGAGGGAAAAGATTGTCTCGACGTGGAGGGTCCTTCATCTGATGCAACCTGTGTTGGGACCGTGGGGGAATCTATCTATCTATCTATATTCATTCTTTTCTTGGGAGCCTTGGGCCTTGGGTTTGACCCATATTACACCGCACGTTCATGGCCATACACTGTGCTTGGCTTCTGTGGTGGTGATTTCTTGTATTTTGGCACTGTGTTTTTCTCCCCACATTGTTTATCCACTTGTTTGGGTGGATCCATCAACATCTTCATAGGTAGTGGGCTCATCTTGTAGGGCCTCATGATCCACTCCTCTATCATTCTCATCACATGCCTTGCCCAGAAATCAGTGTCATCATTTTTGTCTTTGTTAACCTCTACATTCATGATGGGCCTGTCATATATCTTATCATTGGTGTAAATTGCCTCCAATACCTCATCTGAATCATACTCCCAAACTTTAGGGGGAATAAGGGTCTTTATGAATTTCTTTGCTAGGGTAAGGATCATCCTACAGTAATCCCAGACCCTGACCTCGTGGTCATCTACACAATTCATCCAGTGATCCTCCACGTGTGGTTCATGAATGAAGAATTTGCCAATAACGTGGTTGTAAGTGCCTATAGGATCAAAGCGAGGCTGCACTATTTTGTAAAGCTACAAGGGGAAGTCATCCCATTCAAAGGCCACAGACTTCCAAACCTTCATATCCTATAGGGTATATGGTCCCAATGAAATGGGAAAATCCCATCAGTGCTTCTTCTTGTGCTTTATGTGCTCATATGCATCAGTGAGTTGTCGGGCCATCTCCAAAATGATTATCCAGTCGGATGGGTATCTGGGCCGTTTCTTTGGCTATACTGTTGATCCTGATATCTAAATATAGGTGAAGGTTCTGAACTGAATGTAATAGGCCCCTATGGCCCTTATCTTAGCGGTCGCTTCCTCTAACATCCTTTTTTCAAAGTCACCTTCGATGGACCTGATGATTGTGAAGATGAAAGCATTATTGACTATCCTGTAGTTTGGGCTATCCTCTGACATTTTTGCCCTCTTCTGTAGTTGCGGGTGTACGATGTAAGGCCATGTGCTGGGATCATTTAGGTTTACCCTCTTGGTGAGTCCAGGGTAATCCGCCCGGGCTGCTAATAAGTATACCACATAAGTGCTCATGTAGAACTTGGGGTTATGTTTTACTGCCACGAGATGTTCGTCCAACTTGTCGCTAATGATGGTTCTCCAATCGAGCCTAGACCTGTGGCCTTTGAGTCTTTCAATTAGGAGAATCATCCAATTCTCTAGTTGGGAGGATTGTGGTAACCCATATACTCGACTCAACATGGTTATGGCCACTTTGATGTCATCCTTCATATATACCCTCCTTAGGTCTATCTTGTCCAACTTATTTTTTGGGAGAGGTTGTTCAAGGTAATTGTCATTGACTATCTCGTATGCTTCTTCATCTTTATTCCTGAACCATAAATTCCTCTTTTCTATGAAGAAGTCATAGAACTTGTCTATGCCTTTGTGAAGATGGAATATATCCTCTATGACGTCTGGCCTGATATCTAATATTACTTGGCCCTCTGTGTTTTGAACCACCCTTCTGTCTGAGTCATAGTGATTTTCTAAGGTCATGATTAACTCAGGTGAGGTCACAACCACTGGGTGAGATGCTGCGTTGACAAGTCCTACTAATACAAATGAAGTACAATCCTCTAACCTTCCTTGTGGTTGGGCGCACCGCATCAGGAATTGATCCCAATTTACATTCCTGATATCAGTATCGAGGATCTCAGTGTGCTTGTTGCCGATCTTTGAAGGGGGAGTGTTCCCCTTATATTGGTACTTCATGGACGAAGTAATATTTTTTTCAGTCATTCCTATTCAAAGAACATGCAAGTATCAGTATCTTATTTGAGGAACAAAAAAAAGCTGATTAAACTAAGAAAATAGAGCGAAAATGCCAAAGTCACCGAGAATGCAGGTTTTTTGCAGTTTCGGGGTTTCGGATGCCCAAGAAAGTTTTGGGGGCCGAAAAGGCTGAAAGTATGAAAAAAAATCCATCATTCTCGGTGAGATATTTCAAACCTTTCAACCTCTGAAAGTCTGAAGGTTTTGCGGATGCCAAAAAGTGCGAAGTCCCGAAACCTGAAGCCAGAACTCGGAGGCTTGGATCTGTCAGGATTTTGGGGCTCCGAAATGCCGAAAGCCTGAGTCTCTTAAATAACAAGGGAAAGGTCTTTTGGGGATTCGGTCATGTCAGTGTTTCGGACATTTTGGAGGTCCAAAACACCGAAAGGGCCGAATCTCTGACAATAATACAGATGACCACGACCTATTTTTTGGCTTTTTAGAGGTCAAAAACCTGTGACAAAGGTCGCGACCAAAAACCCTAACACAATAAAAACCTAGAGGGTAAATCCCAACCTGACATGGACAGACCCCTTCACAAAACGAAAGCACCCACAAGCCCCCTTAGAGACCAGGGGAGAAGAAGACCCAAAACACCCTAGGTCAGACCCACGCTAGGGCGGGAAAACACTCTGAAACCTAAAAGAAAACCAGGAGAAAGAAAATGAGAGGCACACGATCGAGACTTACCTTAGAGGGGCTAAAAGCAGGGAGGAAGGAACAACGAAGTGGTAGGTGAGTGCGTGCGGTCAAGTTTTAGGGCTGAGGGTGAAGACTCTGAAGCTACGAGCTCTTGAGAAAATCAAAATCGAGGGTGCAAAGTGTTTTCAAAATAAGGCCTTCGTAACTTATAACCCACGGGCTTTAACATTAGCGCTTTTGGTGGTTTCGGTGTCTGAAACACTGAAAGTTTGGAGGCAGACACCTTCAAAATTTTGGTGGATTCAGATGTCGAAAACACCAAAAGGACTGTCTTTCAGCCTTTCGGTCATTTCAGTGTTTCGGGGTACCTAGGTCCCCAAAATGCCGAAAGCGCTGAAAGGCCAAAAATGTGCTTTTCCTTGGGATTATGCTGACGCTTGTTCTTCTGAAGCTGACCGAGCGAGGAATCAAAGGGGGAAAACAAGACCAAAAAAACAAAGAAGAGGGGGTCCCCATGGTCAGAGGACCAGAAAAAAATGGGGTGTGTGTTGTGGACCCACAACATTTTTGACACTTGAAGTTTCCTCATGTGCATATGCTACCATCTTGTCATTGTTTGCTGCAGAAGATTTGTCAGGACATATATAGGATGGATGGCCTAATTTCCCACAATAATCACACTTAATGCTTGCAAAGTAAGAACTACTCCTACCTCCTCTTCCTCTGTTAGGACCACCATGATTACCCCTGCCTCTGTTATAGCCTCCTCTTGAACTGCTTTCAGTCTGCTGCTCTGTCAACTTGTTCTCTCCTTATGACCTCTGTTCACTACCTCTGCCTTGGTAACCTCCTCTTTGACCCCTTTGGTCTCTCCCTCTGCCTCTATTTTTATTGTTGTTCTTGAAGCTAGAATCCCCTTTCTTCTTGTTCTTCTCTTCCACCCTTATAGCTAATTGATGACACTTCCAAATTATAGTTGGTGTCGATAGGCTAATCTCGTCTTGGATGTTCCACTTCAATCCACACAAGTATCTAGCCACTTTAATTGACTCCTCTTCTTGCAATTTGGACCTTAGACACAGTCTCTAGAATTCCTCAGTATATAAGGCCACATCTAGGTCTTTTTGTTTCAAGTTTTGTCTCTTTCTATGGAGTTGGATTTCATAATCCCCGGGGAGATAATTCTCCTTCAACTTGGTCACCATGGCATTCCAATTTGCTATTGGTTGCTTTCCCATTCTTACCCTCTCATCTTGAAGGTATTTCCACCAAGTCAAAGTTGACCCTCTGAGTCTAGACTTGGCCACTTTAATCTTTTGGGATTCACTTATACCCCCACACTCGAAATGATTCTCCATTGCTTCAATCCAGTCCTTAACTGTCTCAATATCCATCTTTCCACCAAACAAAGGTATTCCTTCCAAAGCCTTGCCACTTAATGCTTTTATGGATTTCAAGAAAGGTTCCTCATTCAACACTGGGTCTGGTTCGGGGATGAAGTCTTCCTCTTCAACCTTTTGCTTACCCCTACCACTGGTTTCAACTTTAAAGTCTTTCTTCCTAGCAGCATCTGCTAGTTCTTCCATCTTCAACCTCATTGCTTCCAAGGTACCTTCAAGGAGTCTATTTTTCTCCTTTTTCTCTTCCGTGTCCTTGGCTAATTCTGCATTTGTCACCATCTTTGTAGAACCACTAGATTCCACCTCTGACATACACAATCCCAAACCTTTAACTTGCTCTGATACCAATCTGATGTATCACTAGCCTTGCTTCTCCCTAACCTTCTCTAGGGTCTCATAGGTCACTCTATTGACCTACTAGGGTTCTTCCACTAACCCTATTCTCCTTAGGATTCTTATCACAAGATCCTAATCCCTTCAACTAGTGAACACCAACATGTAGAACAAAACACTTCATGCTTCTTCCTAGACCCCAAATGGTCTTTCTTGCTTTATTTTCCCAAAATGCTCCAACTGACCCAAATTGATTAGCAACCACTCCACAGAGAGAAATGGGGTTTCCAAGATGTTTCTAGGATCCTTTCCACCACCTGCAATCACACTTTGCATTGGAACCCTAATCAAGTTCCAAGAAACACAACAATTGCTTCCCAAATAGGGCTATAAGCAATTAGGCCTATCTAGGATAAATTTCTGCAATAACTCACAAAAAGTTTTAACAAGTATGGAAACAAGTGTAGGATCCAGATACCCTTTATCAAAACACTAGATATTTTCTAGGTCTAGGGTTCTCAAGCTGTCCGTACATCTCTGCCTATAATTAAGGCTAAAAATTAGGGTTTCATGGCTTTCAAAACCAGTATGAAAGAAACCTTGTTCTTTCTATCAAAAAGCATTCAACAAACCTTCCCATTCAAATTTGGACCTCATAACACATTACCCTACTCCTCACCAAGCTTTGATTGAAGCTATGAATGCTTTCAATCCACCAAACTGGCTCTGCAACTACTTGTGATCCCTAGCCATGCCTCACTGGCTCGCCTAGGGAATCACCTTAAAAATGGCTGAAATACTTTCTAGGGCCCCTCCTTCACTATAAATAGTGTACATGGAGTCACCTTCCATAATCCAAGAGCCCGTGCAAGTGCCACGGTGGAAAATGGATCTATGACCCCATTTGTTCACAGTGCTCAATTAAGGACAACAACAGTGCAGAAAACAAAATATTTTATAAAAGCAACTAAAACTATTGAATATAATAAAATACCACCACAAGAAGTCTTAATAAAATCTACATTACTCAAAACAAAGCTTACAGAAGTTGATTCAATCCATTAAACTATCTGATCTTCACAAAACACACAAACTGTCACTGTTATTCCAATACACAGTCCGTACACAATATGAATTCAACTTGCCAACCCTTCCAAAAGCTTGAGGATAACCTTATTTAGTTGACCAAGGCACTACAAAATCAGTTTTAGACAGTTATAGAATGAATTCCATCGAAGTTGCATTCTTGCAACAAATGTTGTCAATGTTGTCAATGACAACATTGACAACTTTTACAACTTTTTGGATAAGCTATCCAAACTTGGTCTAACCTTGTCCAAACTTGTCCAAACCACTAATTAGGGT
>MU225509.1:4890887-4932205 GCA_018584345.1 Thuja plicata | reverse complement strand
TCCCATCTTTTGAAAATAGCCATACGAACTATAACTTTCTGAAAACCATTCGCCATAACAAATAAATTAATTCAATTATTTGGAAAATAATTTCGCCATTTTTTAATAAAAAAGGTATCGGTTATTAAAATATTCGCCAACCAATATCCATATTTCAAAACATAATTCGCCATCAATATTAATAATTTTATTAAAAACAAAAATTATAATCGCCATTATTTTATAAAAATTGGCTAAACTATTAAAAAATTCGCCACCAAATATCCATTGATTGACGCATAATTCGCCAACACTATTAAATTTTTTTCACCCAAATGACATGTGATTCGCCACAATTTTATAAATTTTGGGAGGGGGGGGGTTCCTTAAAGTTATCCCTGGTGCTCCTGCACCATTGATTTTGGACGATAAAAAGTCCATTTAAAATCCAAATAGACGGGATGGTAAGGGCTTAATTGATAGCGGTGGTAGGTACAAAGTACCTTCCACACTTAGTAAGCTGGGATATGTTGCAGAAACACATCCACATTAGCGTTGCTAAAATAACGATTGACTTAAATAATAAGATGCATATTTGGTTCACACCAATAAACCAAATACATAACATTGCAATCCCCATTCATAAAATTTCTTTTTTGATGAGAGAGAAGTTTTTTACTCTAGTATTGATACTATCCTTCTCCAATACTTTGCGACCAAACCCGTGGGTGCTAACCTTAGTGCACATCTTGTCCAGATAGATCTAGCAACCACAAAAGGTTCTGTAAATAGCTTTCATCAGAGACCCCAACATCTTAAAACCCATTGGAGTTAATGTTTAAGTTTGATTTTATCCCAAATAAGGGATCTAATATTGGTGGGAATGTCATCAATTTTTTGCCAACATTTAAGACCTTTGGTGTCAAGGCCTAAGGCAAAAAATTACATTAGTGACTTTATTTCCTTCCTTATAAGAATGAATAATCTAAAAAAATTCTAGTCCTAGAAGGAGTTTTGGGATGTCTCCCATAATTTCCTCCGTGGACCAACTAGATTTTTCCACCCCTTTAACAAAATCTATAATAAACTTGGAATCACCTTTTATGACAATTACTTTGACCCCAATTAATAGGGCCAATCTGATTCCCTAGAGAAGGGCCATTCCCTCTGCCTCGTTATTGGTGTACCTATCTGATAATACCCCTTAAGACCATCTTCCCAATATTAGATCTAATAATACCCCCTACAACAACTCTATCCTTTCTAGCAAAACCATAAAAATATAATTTGATCGAGGGTCTAGCGGTTTCCACCTTGTCCCTCTCCTCTTTAGGAATTTAGAATTATTGTAAGCAATATAAGAATTAGGTAATCCCCAATTTTTAGCTATTTTATCTTCATAGGAAGTCAGGGGGAAGAATACATAATTCCAAGTGGTGACAACAATATTCTATATAAGCACTTTGTAAAAAGATTGGAAAACATTCTCAACCAATTTTTTGTACCTCTAAAGATTTTGTTATTCATCTCCTTCCATAGGCTCCAAGCCAAGTGAGGGGGAATCTGTATCCAAAACTATTTAATTATAGGGTCATGAATAGGTCCTTTCCACTCAATGAGTTATTGTTGAATAACGTTGTTCATAACCCATTGTACCTCAAGTTTATTGAGAACCTTATGCCACAAGTTTTGAGAAAACTTACAGTGGAATAAAATGTGAGGAATTGATTCTTCCTCCTACTTGCAAAGAGTGTGCATCTACTAGGTAATTGGAACCTCCTCTTGATCAAGTTGTCTTGAGTGAGAATTTTATTGTACATAATCATCCACTAGAAGAGATTAATTTTAGGAACTAGTTGGGGATTTCAAACCTCCTTGTACCAAAGAGGAGGACTTTCTTTAGTCAAGAGCATAGAGTAGACTGACTTTACTAAAAAATCCTTATGAGGATTCTTGCTCCAAAAGAATCCATCTTCTCTCGAGAATAAAGAGATTCTAACTTTAAGCAAACTTTCTTATAGCTCCCTAGCGTTGTCAAGGAAACCAAATTGGGATTGATATAATAGAGTTATGTCTTTCCAATATTTCTAGGGTGTAATGTAGTAAGCCACCCTTGTACCAAAGCAATCACTTGCTATATTCTGGAGGCATATGAAATTTAGATTTGCTATCAAGAGCTCCTCTCCTATACAAACTTCCTCCCAGAACCAAATTGTTCTTCCATCATCAATTTTCCATTTTAGCCTTGACTGAGTAAGGTTCCTTCCCTTAATAATATTATTCCATATCTTCTAGATCTACTACGGTAGGAAGTGGCGAAAATATTTTAACAAAATATTTTAGAGTTCATGTATTTCACACTCATAATCCCACACCAATACGATTTATGAACTGTCAGCTTCCACCCAATTTTTTCCATTAGAGCTTTGTTCATGGGAATTATCTTTCTTATGCCTAGCCCCCCATCTTTCTTGGGTTTGCAAATTGTATCCCAGTTGACCAAGGCCAACCTTTTCTTCTCCTCCATACTTGTCCATAGGAAAGTTCTTTGAATCTCTTCTAGTTTATCAACCATAGTACTCGTAATATTAAAATGTGAGAGGAAGTAGAGAGGTATACCTTGTAATGATGCAACAAGTAATTCAAGTTTACCAACTCTACTCAAAATCTTCCCTTTCCACCCAATAAGCTTTTTTTTTATTTTTATAAAAGTCTTTTGATAATGGAGTTCCAAAAGGTCTGAGACATATCTTTAACAGAAAGAGGGAGACCTAGATACAAACCAGGGAGTGCACTACTTTGACATCCCATAATTCCCTTTTTTTAATTTTTTTTTTGAAGATCCTCCTTGGTGTTGAAGAAGTAAAGATTACTCTTCTCGTAATTTATGCATTGTCCTGAAGCCTCGACATAGTCATCAAGAAAGACCTTCCACACTCTTGCTTCTACCACGAAAGCCTTCCCAAATAAAATTGTATAATCTACAGACTACTCAATAACACTTATAGGAATAGTGGAGGCTACCTTAACACCATAAAGTTTACCCATGTTCAAAAGGTTCAAAAAATTCCTCCCAAGGACCTCCAGAATGATAATAAAAAGACAAGGGGATAGGGTGTCACCTTGTCTCAACCCTTTTTCCTGCACTAATTTATCTCTTGAAAGCCAGCTGCCTAATGCCTTTACCTTATGAATCTGGGTACACAAGTACTTTTTACTAATTTTAGCACATAGGTACCAATTTAAAACACATGAGTTTAACTGGGTATCAAATGCAAATACTAGCTGTCCAAATAAAGTTGACAAGGACTTCTTTTTTTGGTTGTCTGCATTATAAGTGTACGAGTCTAACCACAAACTGCTGGCATATAACATCTTTAATTGTTGAAGTTATTTTAGTTGATTCTGAAAAACACAATTTTAAATGGTGCTAAGTCGCAATAACTCTTTGGTGGACGCCTCTTGTTAATGGTACATTTTAAGTATATTGTTGTTATGCAACAACTTGAATTTGTATCTATTACGTAACATCTTATTGCTCAATTTCTCCAATCTTTAGAGAACCTTCAACTCTTATTGTTCATTATAATGTGTTGTCTAGTTATTAAACATCGAAGATCTTATATATATTCTTATAATTTCTTTCTTCTTAATCCAATAAAAAAACACTAATTCTAACACTAAATAGACTCCTCCACATTTGATTTCCTAACTGAATATTTAATTCTAAAGTATCCACTTTCACAAGTATCAAGATAATCAATCTAAATTAATTTGTAAACATGTATTTAGGCCCGTAACAAACTTAACTAAAACCTATTTTCCTTTGAGACATGTTACCTAATAAAGTACATTTTTCAAACCTACAACTACATGTGATTTGTATCACTTGGTATCTCGAGCCTCTTAAATAAGGAGACCTCAAATAAATAAATGTCCTTGTGGGTTTTCTTCGTTCTATGAGCTTTGGTGGGCCCTCATGTCCACTCCCCCATCTCCTTGAAACGGCAAGCAAATCCACAATAAAGACAAAAGAATGAAAAGCTTAAAAAATGAGAACTCCATTCACAACTTCAAGGAAAATTAAGTAGCTTTTTACCTATCTTTGTAGGGAGTGAAATGTCACCATCTAAAGACTACTCTTTATGACTCTCTTTTCCACCATACACAATGAATGGTAAAGAGTCTATGATTTTGACAATAACTTAAGCTAACCATATAGAATGAAACATATCTATACATACCAACCAAAAGTATCCTTTGAGATGAAGGCTTAAAAACTCAATAATATTGAATAAGGATCTTTACAGCTCAATTGCACTACTTTCTCTAGAGACTCCTAAAACCAGAGCAAGAATATATAAAAATGAAAAGTGGGTAGTGGACAAAACAGAAGGCAAAGCAGAATAAGTTCCAATCCCACATAAACAAGGCAAGGATTGCAACAAAAAAACAATTTAAAAAATGCCTAAATTAATTAAAAATGAAGGGCAACAGTAGCTAACAGCGCCGTTAAGGTTGGTAGACGGCAAAGAGAACAGTAATCGACGTGCATAGAGATGGGGGGTAAGAGGAATGAGCAGGCCTGAGGAAGGATTTTGAAGTGAGAAAAGCAGATGGGCATATGGCTTTCCTCAGCAAATGCCTCAAAGTCCATTCTTTTTGCTTTCCATGATCGAATCTGCAGTTGAATCACTCTTTTCCTGATGCCTTCGATATTCACATCCTTACTCTTGCTCTGTCGGCTTTCTCAAATCCGCCCTATACTATCTTTATTCTTAGCTTCTGCTGTTCCTAATCTATGTACCCAAATCCAGCTCACAGAAAGAAACACCGTCTTTTCTACTCGCAGGCATATAAAAGTCCAGCCAGAGCCAGAGCGACAGCGAGCAGTTGAGTTGCAGGCGCTTTGGCGGATTGTGTTGTGTGGTTGAAGTGACGTGAGGCCTCAGGTTCGATCTTCTGGACTGGAATAGAAGATGGAGTGGTGGGTGTGGGTTGTTATGTGGTTGTGTTTGACCAGTGGGTGGAAATGGACACCTGCAAAGGGAATGGGAATGAATTGGGGGACGCGGGCGACACACCCATTGCCGCCAGACATAGTGGTGGGGCTGCTCAAGGACAATGGAATAACCAAGGTGAAGCTGTTCGATGCAGAGAAGCATGCAGTCAGGGCCCTGGCCAACACAGGGATTGAGGTCATGGTGGGTATTCCCAACGACCAGCTTCAGGTAATGGCCACGAGTTCTAAAGCAGCTGTCAACTGGGTCGAAAGCAATGTCACTGAATTCAAACTTGATGGCGGTGTCAATATCAGGCAAGTTTTCTCTTTCCCTTAATGCATTATTACTTGGCTTTCTCCACTCTTTAAATTGGATGACGGCGTCCGTTTCAGGCAAGTTTTCCCACTACTTAAATGCATTACTATTTGACATTCTCCACTCGTCAAAGTTTAAACACCCTTTCTGGGCTGCAATAAATGTCTATCCGGTGAGAAACCTGTTCCATAGCTCCAAGCCTACAAGCAGTTTGGTTTTAGGTCCAAGTTATGCTTATTCCTTTTTGGAGTCCAAGAGGTGAGCCTGTGTTCTTTTGATGGCTATTAATTTTTAAGAGATTGGCTTTTGGGTGTCATTAGTCCCTTGTGTTCGACAGGCTTTTAATTTTACTGTCACCTTTGTCTGTGGGCCTTATTTCTGAGGCTGATTTCCCTTGAAAATCCTCTCATTTGCATTGGGCTGGTAGACAGGAGATGCTAATGTGTACGTTTTTCATATTTATCATCTATGCATATATAGTATTCAAGTTTAGCTTGCAACGTCGTTATCAAGTGTGGGGATCACAGAGCTCTTTAGCCTGCCATGTCTTCATACTGACCCACAAAATTTAGCAGTAACATATATCTAATTTTAAAGCTCTGATTTAAAAGTTAAAGTTGAAGCTTGGTCTTCATTGCAGACCAACTTCAAGCATTCAGCTTTTGATATTTTTTGGGAAACTTTGGGGTCAATACCATAGCCATGGCTAGCCTTGAGGACAAAAAGCCCCCACGTCAGAGTGCATTGTACTCTGAGAGGGAAGTCAAGAGAAGCATAACTCACATTAATTATGGAATTTGCACAAAATGCTATCCAATTGAAATCAGTCCGCATGACCTATAAGTTTTTGAAGAAGCAAGTGACAGCCAACTGGAAATTTGTCAGTTAACTTCATTTATTTGGTCAATGCTGTCTCAAAATCTCTTCTGGCCACTTCTCTAAATGCAAACTTCAGAGCATCGATGTTGCAAATTCACTCCTACAAGGTCAGAGCTAAGGTATGTTGTTGCTTTGATGCCATTTGCATGAGGAATATTGTACTCCTATGCCAATAGCGAGTGACTAAAAACTCAAATAATCCAATGCTAACTAAAACATAAACTATATTTTTGTTTTCAAAACGTTGCATAGAACAACACATTTGCATGTAGGAGGCATTCAATAAGTATGTATGCAAAATTCAAATAAATGTATAGATAATCTCACTGCCTTTGAGAAATACCCTAATTGCAAACTTCCATTTTGGAGCACCTAAGATCTGACAAACTTCAATCTAGAAGGGTTCAAAGGCCTATTAAATGAACATTGATTTGCTCCAAACTACATCTGGATGCAACAGTTACATAAATTATCATTGATTAAATTTTCTATTTAACTCTTCAATAATCTTGTTTTGTAATGTGTCCCATTTATAATTTGTGTTATTTTCTGATTTCTCTAGAACACACACCACTGGAATAGCAACTAAAACTTGTAATACAAATGCTGATTGCAATTAACAAGTTAAAAACTTCACAAAGAAGTTAAAAAGTTAAAAACCTCAAAATTTAACTTTGATTCTCACTTAGATCCGATTTAAAAATCAATTTGACAGCAGCAACGACATTGATCTTATTTCATTGCAAGCTGGGAAATTTTTTTACAACACTGATATGCACCTTATATGACTGATGTAACCTTCAAGAATGTTTGAATGACTTTTTTATGATTGATATAACCTTCTGATGATGGGTACAAACACTTTATATGATTGTTGTAACCTTTCAGAATGCTGGAACAACACCTTATATGAATGGAAAAATCTTCTGATGACTAGTATAACACCCTGTATGATTGATATTACCTTCCAGAATGCTGGAACGACACCTTGTATGACTGATATAACCTACTGATGATCGGAAGAAAACCTTGTATGATTGATGTAATGCTGAGGATGATTGTTGGTGGCTGGGAATGATGTAAGCCAACTGTATACCGGATCTTAGGACTGGGATTTACTGATCTTATAGAAGTCAAAACAATCTAGATCCAACACTGTTTGATGCACAATAACTCCCCTAAGTCCTCAAAACCAATGTAGAAACCTTAAAATACGATGAACAGTACTGTAGTGACACTGTAGCAGCAACATATAACCTAAGTTACTTGTTTGGGTACGAGTGTGCGTACGTGTATCAAAATCTAGTATAGAAGTACATCACTTTTAGTTTTTTCTATATATATATATATAGCTTTAGATTAAGATCACATCATTATCATTCACTATCATTAATATTATGCAAGCATATTAGAGATTGGAGGAAGAAACATGATAGGTCCATGCGAAGCCATTTATACACTAAGCCCAAGAGTGGATGTCTGCCAGAGTCCTCTTTTCTTGCTTAGTGGTTTGCTTGTACCTGCTCTCCCTATCAATGTCTCATCCTCCCAAGGCACTTGCCATCTTGTGGAGTTGGGTGGAGGTTGTAAGGGGGTTTTTCGGTCCTTTGTAAGCTCCATCTTGTCCCTATGAGCTAGTTAATGGTCAACTCAAGAATGGCCTCCTTACATGACCCTCTTACACCCCAGGCCCTTCCTACGAGATGGGTTGCAGACAGTCAGGCATATGCTATATTCTGTCTTATGCATTATCTATTATATATAAGCAACATATAACAATTGCTTGCAAGAAGGAAAGTGCTGAGGGAGATTATCAGATTACTTGTTTTCAAGGCTGATCTGATTATTGATCACTGTGATATATCTTCTGTTAAGCGAATAGAGATTAGATCTGAAATCTCTTGCTTTTCTCCACCAGAATATATCTTCTTTTATCTGCTAGTTGTCTTGCTGTCTTGATTGTTTATGCTTCAATCTGTAGTATGTGTCCTTGTTTTATTGCTTGATTCCTTGGTAATTGTATTTGCTGTATGAATTGTTTTATCTGATGAAATGTCTGCTGAATATATTTGATTGATTGGATGATTTGAATGCTTCTTATTTGATCTGATTGTTTGGTCTTCCTGATTTCCGATTATATATACTGAGTTTTCTGCTTTGTGTAGAGCACTGATCCATCTTCCCTTTCATCCATGCCTTTTCTTGGAGTGATTGTTCTTTTTATATCCGTCGTTTGGATAGGGTCATGTCTCTTCACAACATCCCTTTTCACTTGGCAATAGTTGCGTCTCTTCAAACTGAGCGCTTGACTTAACAAATCTCAGGTCGGCTCCTTAAAGGAATTATTATCATTCGACTGTTGCTCATAATTATCCTTAAACTCGTTGGCCCCTCAACCATAATTCAATTTGTTTTAGTCGGCCATCTTATGGGCAAAGCTTAATACTTATTATTTTCCTAATTCCCTTTGATGCTGGGTTGGCTGTCTTGAAGTCTTCTAATTTCCTCCACTAAAATCGCCTTGAGTAAGTTGGCCCTTAACCTTAGTCAGCCCTAGCGTCATTGCTATAAATGCTATGATCAGAGTTTGAAGACAGACTATTGATTCTCCCAGGTTGCGACCTCATCCATTGGCAGGGGTTATAACATAATTTGCAAAATTGGCAAGACTCAAGTCTCAAAAGCATCAGTGCTCCAAAATTGAAAGTTGCACTCCTTACAAGGATTACATAGCAGCTACGGTCAAGGATTTGCTATCACCTCAAATGATGATTACTTTCATAGTTCCATGGAGTCTTGGTACAAAAAGATGGGTCTTGGGGATGGGGGACCAAGGGCCTAGATTTGGTGATGGTCGAGGGATGGTGGTGCAAATATATGGTACTTGAAAATTAGTTATAAAAAGATGTATAAGGAATAACAAATGAAACTTTGAAATGCCAAACACATAGCATTGAATAATAAAAATAACAAATACAGATTAACAATATATTATATTCAAAAAGACGATAACAGTCAAAATTCAAATAAAGTGGCTAGTTGTCCATTGCCTCTAATCATCCTCAAAGTCCATGCCAAACTCATCATTTTGAAGTGCTGGACTCCTTGAGGTCAAGCAACTCTAAACCAATACCAGCCAAACTTGTTTGTGCTGCATCATCATCAACTTGTGTTGGGTTCTCTAACCTTGAGGTCAAGCTACCCTAAACCAATACCAACCAAACTTGTTTGTGCTGCATAATCATCAACTTCTGTTGGGTTCTCTAACTCTACATCCCATTTGGCTATTCTATTTTCCTTGCACTTAAGTGTGTTGTATTTAATGAGATGCAAGGTGCTATGTAAAATACAAACTTTTCCACCTTTCTACATGTAAGCTTGTTCCTCTTGGTAGAGTAGATGAAATTTAAACTAGATTAGTTCCTTTTAACAAGAAAATCCTAGATACTTGGGACAATGAATGAATTGCGAATGTGCTTGTCATACAACAAGGTCCATTCCCAGTCCACCACATGATTGGTTTCTTCTATGCCATAGTCTACTTGTTTATCTTGGCCTCTTTTGGATGCCCCCTAAGAGTTGGCTAATTTTGCCTAGTTAGTATGAATGGTGGCAATATCCTCAACACTATACATTTTCTAAATAGCCTTCATGAACTTAGCATTAATTATAGCAACCTCCATGGAGGTACCTCTACTAAGCCTTTGCCTAGACCACTTCAAGTCAATGCGTAGATAGTCATGTGCAACCTCAGAATTGTAGTCATTTCTCGGTGATAAGTCTTCAATTGATACGAGTACCTTTTTCTTGAATACTTCATGCTCAACCTTTATATTGTGAATGCCAAAGTGTGAGGTCTCAAACAAGCTGTCATCATGATGAGTGAAGGAAGACTCCAACCTACATGCCATAATTACTACAGGCCCACCATTTGAAAGAGCCTTAAGCACAACCTTCTTACCATCAACCATAAACTCTAACTCCATCCTCCTGAAATCCCGCATATACTTGCCAAGAGACTGTAACCACTAGATGCCCAACACACGAATCTCACCCAGACCTACAACATAGAAGTCGTCTATCAAGGTGTAATCTCCAATCTGTATGCTAAGTCACAGGATTCCCCTAGTGCATCTCATCAAGAACCCATCTACAACTATCATGCTAAACCCAGGAAAATCCTTTGTCTGCAATCCACGCCTAGCGACTAGTCCCTTACCAATAAAGTTGTGCGTGACACCACTGTCAACAAGGCAAGTCACACACTATCCCTCAATCACTCACATCAGGCGAAAGGGATCAGTCCTAGGTACTCCTGAGAGTGAGGCAAGGATTACATTGGACTTGTCCCATGCACCTTTCTCCCCTAGCTCAACTTGTTGAGTCTCCTGCTCACCCTCATCACTGCTGTCCTTTGAACCTGTATCTGGTATATGTTCATCTTCCACCTTTGAATGCACCTCAATGAGATGTGCCTTGCCTTTCCCAAGGCATCAATGTCTAGGCTCCTTACACGTGAAGCAAAGTTTCCTCCTCAACTCTTTGCGTGTCTCTTGATCCATCTTGGGAGGTGGTGGTGCACTCTTGGGTTGTGTAGAGAATCTTTGAGATGGCTCTGTGCTCCTGGAAGGCTTCTTATCCTGCTGATAAGAAGTAGGTGGTGGTGAGGTTTCAAGCTTAAGGGTATTCTAAATAGCCTCCTCTAGGGTCTTAGGCTTAAAAGCCCTGACCAAACCCCGTAACCTCACATGTAACCCTTCGATAAATAGCATCACCACACATCTGGGGGGCATCTCTGGAACCATGACAACAATGCGTTGAAACTCATTAATGTAAGTCTCAACGTGACAAGTCTGTCTCATCAATGCTAGGTCTTATCTAGCAATAAGCCGCTCTGTGAACTCTTTGTAAGAATGTATAAGTCCATGATTCTGGGTTTCCTAGCCATGGTGTCGCCAATCGTAAGCCACGCCCTCGAAGTGTAACACAACAAACTAGATGGCCTCCTGCTCAAGCATAGGCTTAAGTGATAGGTATATGTCAAGTTTGTGCACCCAAGCTTGTGCACTAATCATCTTGCTACCATCAAAAGGAGATAAGGTAAGCTTGCTGTTCGCTCGCTTAAGATCTCCATTCTGTTGCTGTTTGGGCCTTCTATCTCCCCTAGCCCTCAAATTGTCCCTACATTCTGCACAATATTAGGGTAGTGGGTAAGTATCTTTGATATGTTGTGTAAGGGCTCGTCATTCATTAGTGGCTGCCATAACTATGTTGTGAAACTCAACACCCTCCAGGGGGTCTACTGGTATCGACTCCTCTCTAGGAGGGAAATGTGGCTCTAAGGGTTTGTCTATTGTATGTGTGCGAGTCTTGTCCCGTCTAGGAGAACCAAATGTACTGTCATTGAGGAGGGAGTCCTGCTACTCCTATGATTGCCTGGAACTGAAACAGACCTACTCCCTCTGTCTCATCTGCCACACTTATCTCTATGTCTACCAAAATCCAACTGATCAAGGGTATCCTGTAACTTGTCTAATGCCTGTACAATCTGTGGTTGTGTGTTCACAAGAGTCCTAAACAACTCTCGCTTAGGATCCTTCTGTTGGTTCTGCCTTCCCCTCTGCCAGGGACTCCTGCCATCATGTAAATCACCCATACTTGCTGGATCTTCCGTATTATGATCTACCTATTCCTATGATCTCCTGCGGACGTAATACCTATATGCCTCAAAACCCTCAAGATGGCAAGATTATGCTTTGATACCACTGAAAGACCCCCAACTGGATTTCGAAGGCAAATAGCTAATGGTTTGCTTGTTTTTCTGTCTTTGACCGGTGATTTAGGACGGTAGTCAATTCTTTTTTTGGTTTTTGCAATATATGATTTTTTTTATTTTCTTGTTTTCTTCTGTAAATTTGAAAAAATTTGTAAAAGAAAACCAAAAATGAAACAAAAGAGTCGCCTCCAATTGCTCCAATTGCTCCTTCAAGCTCGTGCACTAATCTTCTTGCTACCATCAAAAGGAAATAAGGTAAGCTTGCTGGTCGCTCGCTTAAGATCTCCATTATGTTGCTGTCTGGGCCTTCTATCTCCCCTAGCCCTCAAATTGTCCCTACATTCTGCACAATATTAGGGTAGTGGGTAAGTATCTCTGACATGTTGTGTAAGGGCTCGCCAGTCATTAGTGGCTGCCATAACTACGTCGTGAAACTCAACACCCTCCAAGGGGTCTACTTGTATTGGCTCCTCTCTAGGAGGGAAATGTGGCTCTAAGGGTTTGTCTATTGTATGTGTGCGAGTCTTGTACCGTCTAGGAGAACCAAATGTACTGTCATTTGAGGAGGGAGTCCTGCTACTCCTATGATTGCCTGTAATTGAAATAGACCTACTCCCTCTGCCTTGTCTGCCACGCTTATCTCTATGTCTACCAAAATCCAACTGATCAAGGGTATCCTGTAACTTGTCTAATGCCTATACAATCTATGGTTGTGTGTTCACGAGAGTCCTAAACAACTCTCGGTTAGGATCCTCCTGCTGGTTCTGCCTTCCCCTCTGCCAGGACGCCTACCATCATGTAAATCACCCATACCTGCTGGATCTTCCGTATTATGATCTACCTATTCCTATGATCTCCTGCGGATGTAATACCTATATGCCTCAAAACCCTCTAGATGGCAAGATTATGCTTTGATACCACTGAAAGATCCCCAACTGGATTGCTAAGGCAAATAGCTAATGGTTTGCTTGTTTTTTTGTCTTTGACCGGTGATTTAGAAGGTAGTCAATTTTCTTTTTTTGGTTTTTGCAATATATGATTTTTTTTGTTTTCTTCTGTAAACTTTGAAAAAAATTGTAAAAGAAAACCAAAATCAAAACAAAAGACTCGCCTTCAATGCTCCAATTGCTCCAATCGCTCCTTCAAGCCTTGTTGTTGCCTCCTTTTTTTATCTCCTTCAAAGTTTCAAACCTCTCTGCTTGCTTCTCCTATTTTGCTCTCCTTCATAATGGGATATTAATTAAAAATTAGGGTTGTTTTACCCATTTTAGGGCAATTTGGAAGTGTGGGAGCCACTAACAAATAAAAAAGTTTTTTTTTTATAAGCTGGGTGAGTTTTTTTTAAAAGCGCTAGGATTTGATGGGGATTGTCGGCCATCCTTAGGATGGTTGGGGGATGTCTGAGACATCTTTGTCTCTCCCCACCAAATCCTAGTGTCGTCCCCTCGAACCGGAAATGCCCCCTGCCAATTTTGCAAATTTGTAAATGGCTTGGAAACATTTCCCGTTGATCCATCGTATCTGGAGTGGTTTCTATAAACATAACACCTGCAATTTAGGTGGAAACGCGTTTCTGGGTTTACCTATGAATTTATGATGATTGCCTTTGAAAATCATCATCATAATTCATAAATTGCATATTACAAATTTTGCAACCTCCTTTTCCCTTGTCTAGTGAAAACTTGCATTTTGTTACAACTCTTTGTTTGACATTGAAAGCTCTGTTTGTGGCTCTGACTTGACCAAATCAATGACGTCCTATGACTTGTTGTCTACCTTTCTTGTGCAAAGCTGAAGGTTGTGTCATGTTTTATATAATAATGACATTTGAATCTTTGATATTGATAGTATGACAATTCGTCATTGATAAATGATATTATGATAGTGATAAACATAATTGTCTAAGTTTGTCGATTCTAGTCTCCACTCCCAAATTCCTTCATTGTAATCAATTTTCTTATAAGAGAAGAGGTCCCAGTAACTAGTGGATACCCCAATGAGTTTGAGGGTTAGGGATCCTCATGGGGGTTTGGTGGCAACACTCCTAACATGGTTGAGGGGTAGCACCCCTCTTGGTGGTTTGAGGGCAATCCTTCCAATGGGGTTGAGGGGCAGCGCCCCTTGTTGAGGTTTGGGGGCAATGTAAAACTCTAGGTCGCACATCATTTTCACAATTCTATTGCTTAAGAGAAATTAGGTATTTGGCACATTTCTATGAAGAATATTTGCTCTACAAGTGTTGTGTGAGGAAGTGTGAGGGGCATTCATGCATTTATAGGCCAAACCGCGACTTTTTTGACCTTTTCCTTCATTTGTTTTGTGTTTTGCATTTTTAATGCATTTGGTGAATTTCTGGCTGGCAAGTTAACTCACAAGTAACTCACTGTGGTGAAAAAGGACTCGACCTCACCACATTTTCCAACTATGGTTGACCCGTTACAAGCCTCTCGTATCGAACATCATTTGCGTCCTTGTTATTTTGACTCTCTAGTGTACCTTCAAGTCTTGTTATCCTGCAATATTTTTTGCTTGATCCAGATCTTTCTTCCTTTCCCATTGGTAAAATTTCAATTCTCTATCACCTTCATGCATGAATTTGGATCTAAAAAATTCACAAGAATATTTTTCTATGGTAGGAAATCGGCTGTGATACCATTGAAATATACTTTATTAAAATTTTCCCACAGTTCTTGAAAAATGTTTTCCTTTTGTATTTTCAACAATTGTTTTATTTGGTTTCCAGTTTTCCACAATTTAAATAATAAACATTACCCACACTTTTTTATTAGAATAAATAATTCATAGTGTAACTAAATTCAAATTATATAATAATAAGAATTAAAAGCACCTGGTATTGCTGATATGGAGGTGGTGTGTTGACCCAAAAATACCATTAAAGTTTCCTTGCAGCTGAATTGGTTGGTGGTTAGCTGATTAGTGGGAGGACAGCAAAACTATATCCAAAAGCATCTACTTTAAGCCCAATGATGCAATTTTCAAATGTCTTTTTTGTTTGTGTTTTGTTGATACAGCCAATCCCCCTTCACGTCGCCTTTTAAACAATAAATCACCTCATTTCATTTTTCATGTCTCCGCGTTACTTGGGAATGGGCAACTCCTTTTTGCCCTTGGTTATTCTTTTCTAATGGCTGGTGGCCTAAAAACCACTTTGTCTATTCCTCTACTTGGGCGGCTTGCTTGCTGTTTTAAAACCTGCAATCAGTGATTTTATATTTTTTTACCAAAACCTCCATTTCAAGGCATTAGCACAAGCTGGAATTGATAGGGGCACTTGCTTTAAAAGTTAAACAAATTTTCAAATTACATGTCCAGCGGTTGGTGCTGAATGGGTCCCATTACTCGTAGCAATAATTTAAATTTCCTCTGCAGATTCTCAAAGTGTACAACGACCTGGAAAGATATTCCAGTTTAATTATTCAAACAATATTCTCAACACTTAACACAATCCCCAATAAGGTATGGCCCATGTGAAGCCCTACTTAGTATGGTTGGCTATTGGGAACAATCCATATTTTATTGCTGATTTAAAAAAAAACAATAAAATCTCTAGGATCCAACGAAAACAATATTTTTCTCTAGGATCCAACGAAAACAATTTTTTTCTCTAGGATCCAATGAAAACAAGTTTATTTATTTTCCCCATAGACCTGTTGGAGCTAAAAAATTGTGAATTTCACTTGCAAGCCCGATTATATCCTCTGATTGAAGCCAATCCTAGAAACTGTAAGGTTATCATCCTCCAATTTCTTGAAGACTTGATTGAGAGGGTTTTTGTCCTCAAGGAAGGTTGCTGAGCCAAAGCTTCGCACGAGGGTTTCTGAAAATTTATAATGATATAATGATTTGCTTTTGCCCATTTTTTCTTTCTTTGTCTTTTTTTCCAGCCAACCCTAAAATGTATTTAAAAATTAGTTTACATTCATTCCTTTTCTTAAAATATTAATTACTTTTTAGGTAATTACTATTTCTTTTATTTCAATTTGAATATTCAGTAATTTCACTTTTTGGTTTTTATTTTCTTTTTTGGACACTTAATAAATTAATACTATACTAATCCCTTGCAAATCCTCCCTTCAGCCTATGGGGAATAAAGATAGGCTTTGGGTCCGCCAATTCGACTCGATTTGAAGAAGGGGACATTTCATCTACTAGATCAGTTTCCAAGTTAAGAGGAGAGTTCATCAAAACTATAGTTGCCTCAATTTTCATCTCTTTTAATTTTTTCTGATTTCTCCTTATACAAATCAAAGATAGCTGTCATCTCTTATGTAATATCTATTTCTTCTGAAATTACATTGCTGCACATCTCAACTAGGGATTTATGCAAAGTGATTATGGAGGTTATTAATGCCTCTCATCCTCAAGCTGTAATAAGTGCACAGCATCATTCCTCTTGTATCCGGCGTGCCATGCCTTCAAGTAGGGTGGCTTAGCTTGTTACTCATACGGTTACTTGTGGATGACATATCTATTTGCATAGTCAAAAACCTTAGCAAAACAAATAAATAATCTTTAAAAATTATAAGCCCTAGCTCTAAAAACCGGAAGAAGAAAACAGAACATGGAATATTAAGATTCTAGAAGTTGCTAGAACACAACAAAGTTGAAAGCAGAAATAGCAAAAGCAAAACTAAGTGAAAAAAAAGAGTTAATGCTTTTCAAATCGGGTCAATAAATTTGCTGAATCAATTGAGGATCATTCAAATGGGTCTAAATCATCTGAAATTTGATGCAATAAATCAAGGAGTCAAAGGCAGAAGAGCATAAATCACAAATGAGTAAAAAGATTATGTTTTTGCTGTTTTCATACTGCCTGTTCTTTGTGCTGGGAGGGTTATTTGACAAGTTCTTGTCCACAACTCACCATCTCCACCTAGCTTGCAAGTTGGCTAGTTAGTTACTTCCAGAGTTTTCCAGCTATACTGAATAAACTAATTTGCTTTTCAAGATTTAGTTTTCACTAGCATGGATCATCTATTCATTGTAGAGAAATGCAGAAAGCTGTGGGAACAAAAAGTTTGGAAGCAACAAAAAGCTCTAGTTTCCCTTTTTGAGGCAAAGCAATCCTTTGGTACAACACCTGAACTTTTTTGTTTTGGTGAATCTTCCTGTATTGGCTGTTTTAATCTACAGGTGTTGGAATCATATGATTATATTTCAAAATTTTGCAGTGTAAGAGATAGATTTTGTTGATGATAAGAGTTATAATCTGATATATTCTTTGGGTTGACAATGGTAAGTTATGAGAAAGATTGAATTATGTTTCACCATTTACAGATATGTTGCTGTTGGAAATGAGCCTTTCTTGACAGCATACAATGGCACCTTTGTACAATATACATTTCCAGCACTGGTAAATATCCAGAATGCACTTAACAAGGCAGGACTAGGGAAGGACGTGAAGGCAACTGTGCCCCTTAATGCAGATGTGTATGCTGGAAGTCTTCCTTCAGAGGGAGATTTTAGACCTGATGTTCGTGATTTGATGATACAGATGTGTCAGTTCCTAGCTACTAATGATGCACCGATTTCAGTTAATATCTATCCATATTTAAGTCTATATACTGATGCGAATTTTCCTGTGGATTTTGCTTTCTTTGATGGTAGCCAGATTATAGTTGATAATGGCTTGCAGTATACAAATGTGTTTGATGCGAATCTTGATACGCTGGTTTGGGCCCTAAAGAAGTCAGGTTTTCCTAATCTGCCAATAATCATAGGAGAAGTTGGTTGGCCAACAGATGGGGAAAAAAGTGCCAATATCAATTATGCACAAAGGTTTAACCAGGGTCTTCTGAAGCATTTAATGACTGGACAAGGTACACCTATGAAGGCTGGAATTACTGAAACATATCTATTCGGTCTTATTGATGAAGATGCAAAAAGTATTGCACCTGGTAATTTTGAGAGACATTGGGGCATTTTCCAGTATGATGGGACGCCCAAGTATACACTTGATCTCTCAGGCAACGGACAGAACAAAGCACTGGTTCCTGCCAAGGGTGTTAAATATTTGCGCAAACAGTGGTGCATTCTCAGTCCAAATGCAAACCCCTCATCAATGGATACATTAATCAATAGTGTCACCTATGCTTGCACATATGCTGATTGTACTGCCTTGGGGTATGGATCATCATGTGGTGACTTGGATATTCGAGGCAATGCATCATATGCTTTTAACATGTACTATCAGGCTCAAAATCAGGAGAATACTGCTTGTGTTTTTTCTAATCTGGCTACCGTAGTTACCACAGATCCATCACAACCTTCGTGTAAATTTGAAATCCAGATAGCAGTAGGTGCAGCATGCATGCCTACAAAGAGTTGCATTAACTTTATTGCAGTAGTAGTTGGGGCTGTAGCTGTTCTTTTGTCGTTTTTATAAATATCTGTGCCGATTTTGGTCACTGTAACAGGGTACCATCACTATCGCAAGGCACCAACACTTCAAATTGTCAACAGTTTTATGAAGTTTGAATGCCTTGTAGACATCACTAGTACCTGAATTCTTGTTGGCATCTACAAAAGTCAGAGTTTTTCAAATCATTGAAAATGAATGCATATCCAGAATTTTTTTTTGTGGTGTTGAAATTCATGCTTGTAATGGAAGCTGATTCTTACACCGTTTCAATTGTTCTACATGTAATAAGTCATGGCGTTTATGTAATATAGCAGGCGAGATAAATATGTAAAATGAACTATTTCTTTTTTCAAGCATCAGGGTCCAGGCTGAAATGCTCAGCAATTGTTGTCCCGTGACTTTTCCATTTGAGCTAGCAAGCAAAATGAATTAATTCATGCTACCTTCTCTTCTTGGTCCCATGTATTGCTACCTGTGTGGCGGGAATGTTTGGAAATTCAAACCTCTCCTATATTCAAAGCTGAATCATGCTGTGCAATATTACTCTAATCAAATTGGTTTACATAGTGCCAAACAGGCCATATAGTTATTTTGCATTTGTATTGTATTTCCTCATTTTTTAACACTAATTTTGTATGAGTTGCTGATGGAAGGAACATGCTATAGATTTTTTGTCACAAAGAATTGATGATCTGAAGTAGTTGTAATTGATAATTATGCACAAGTTTATCTACTATGAGATAAAATGGAATCCATCATTCAATAATAGAAATAGAATCACTCTTTTTCATTGTGAATATGGTCCCTGGTTAGATGATTGTTTGATTATTTTAAATGTGTTGGCCAAAACTTTTGCAAGTAAATAAGACTGTAACCTGGCAAAATTGGAACTTTAGAAAATAGTGTGTGAAATTTCTTTCTCCTCAGTAATCGGGGAGACTCCTTGCTTATTGTAGGTGGCTTCAACGGAAACTTAACTGAAATTACAAAAATGGTGGTTCTTCTAATCACTTCCTCTTATTTCAGGAATGATTTACAAATAACTACAACTTTCAAACTTAACAAAAATGTCATATTGCTACGATAATATTGGTGGCTCGGGGGTTGACATAAGAAAAACTCTAAAGACAACAATTTACTTATATATTTTGTGAAACAAATACAGGAACCGAAAGTCTCCCGCGTTTGTCTCGAATGCGGATTCAAGTAGAATAACTAGTAAGGCACAAAGTTTCTTACTGGTTACTCTCAAATTTAATAAAAAAAGTCTTCAGCTCTAAGTAATTGCAGCCACTACTATCTATAACAATTTGTTCTCTTGGAGAACAAAGTCTTCAAAAGCTCAAATTGGCTCTGAATGCAAGAGGCAACTCAAAGTGTGCACAATTGAATTCAAATCTCTCTTGAGTAAAACTCCAAAACTCACAATCAATATCCAAAAAATGTCGTCACATAACACTTTGAATCAACACAAAGTTTGAAAGCAAGTTGCCCCTTTTATTGAAATTAATCTGATTTACATCCAAGCACAAAGTCTTAGAGTGCATATATGAACTGGTAGAATCTTTTTGCATTGACAAAAAGATAAAGATTACAATGAGCTCCCTCTTTTATTTATAGGTGAGGGGCTGAGAAAAAGGTGGAGAAAGAAGGGGAAACCTTTAACTACCTTTGACTTATTCAAGAATACAAAGCTTAATGCACTTGTAGTCCAATTACATGTTACAACTTAGCACTTGATACTATCACATGCAATTACATCTTATTTTTACATTACATTTAATCTGTCAATTACAAAGTTACAAAATGCATAATGAAAATATCCTAAGTACTTGACAAGACATGATTTCTATTACAACATCCTTTATTGGTCCTCATGCCGCTACAAGATGCCCGATGATTGATGTGTTCTCGTTTGGTGAACCAGAATATGGATCTGCATCCTTGATTGTTTTGTATTGATGACATCAACCAATCGCTTTCTTGAAATTAGTCTTGAAAACTTTCTATGCCCATATCATTTCGTCGCTTGTCTCTTTCTTTGAATGGCTGCATTAAGTTGTTATTCTTTAATTACCAGAAAAAATCATAACATGGTCTTTCAAGCGCAGACTTGGAAGAGTATGCATATAGGATATGAGTGGAAGGCTTTTGAGCAACAAAGGGTGAAGGATTTTAGGCAAAACTAGCTCTTCAAATGAGGAAAGAACTCAAAAATAGGATTTGTTGGGAGCATTGCATATGAATGGGCAGCAATATTTATGAATGGAAGAATGTGTGAAAGATGTATGACATGGCGTCTATACAAATGATCCGACAACCAACTACCAACATGAAGTTTAAGTCACGTGGCAACGGTGAAATAAGTACATATAGGGAACATGGAATGCATGAAAGTGGGTTTTTGAAATGCATTTGCATTCTCTAATCATAGAACTGAGTTTTTAAATCCTGACTGCATATGCAAGTAAGATGAGGTACTCACATATGCAACTCAGAGAAATGGAGATGGAAGATAGAAGATACAATACATAAAACAAAACATGTAAATCTTAAAAAGAAATGAAAGATTTACATTTACTAAGAAGAACAAAAATATATACATAAAGCCCTAAAATAAGCACAAGAAAATTTGCCTCCTTTCACAAAAAACAAGAGATGAAGTCTTTACAAATCCTTGAGCAAAATCTGAACTAAATCCATGAGATTTTCAAATTTAGAAAAGATTGCAAGAAGAGGATTATATAGACTTCAAATCTTGACTCATTCCTCTTGAAATGGATGTATTTTGGAGTCAAGATTCGTTGGTTGTCAAGTGTTCAATGATGGAGAAACAAAATGCACAAGTATAGCAACTATATTGACCAAATCAAATAACAAAAAAAGGTGCCTAGGGCATCAAATGCAACTTGAAATGGATGAGAAACAAGTTGGAAATGAAGTTTCTTATCCTAGAATCCTTCCTTGATGGAAAACGTTGAGATTAAATGCACAAATCTTCCCCCAATGAATCGTTATATATATATATGAGCCTTTGGACGAGTTGTTTTTGAGTGTTTGCATGTGCTTGGAAGCATGCAAATGCATGTAAAATTGCTGCCCTAGGTATAGAGAGCCAAAACACATGGAGAAGGAAGTAAAATTGGGTTTTTAGAACCCATATACATATGCTTTTAGTCCCCAAATCGACACCCAACTTTAAAAGAGCAAAACACAAGTCCAAGATGAGTAACGACGAGCTTTTTGGGCTTGAAAACACATGTATATTGGCTCAAATTGCCACCCAAGACCTTTTGATGCAAAAAAGGTTTAATAATGGGTTTTGAAGAGTTAAAAGCATGTGCATTTCATCCAAAATTTGTCACCCTAACTCTTTTGTTTGAATGCAAGTATAATGACAAGCTTTTCTAAGTCAAAAAACACATGCATTTTGACTCAAAATAGCCACTATGCTTTTAAGTTATTAAAAATGGGCTTCTCACATGCAAAAGCATCTTAAAACCCCATTTACACATGTTAAGTTATATATTTTTGAATATTTTTTTTAACTTAACATATGTATTTGCATTTAAAAAGCCCACCTTTATGCATTTTGGACTTAGAATATATTGATAGTGGAGTTTAAAAGTGATTTGCATTATGATGACATGCAACGTTAAATAAAAACCCCACTTCATTGCATTAAAAAGTGTCTCATGATAATATATTTATATGTAATTATAGTTTTAATGATATAATATGCAAAATGACTAGAAAAACCCACCTTTTACATATAAAACATTAAAAACTATATCCAAAACTTCTCAGATTGATGTGAAATTTGAAAATGAGGTTCTAAACCCACCTCACATATAAATGACATTTTTATTTCATGCAATTATCAATAAAATGTCCACTTTTATAAGATTTTTAACTTAAAGAATAAGAATATGCAGTCAAACCCAAAAACCTCACCTGCACATCACTTAATTCCGTAATAGTTTGAGCTAGACAACTCCGATTGACGCCCAAGATAGCGGAATTCAAAATGCTACAATTCTAGGGCACAAACAAGACAAAAAACCAACAAACAATCAAGAAAAACCAAACAAAGGCTCGCCTTGAATAATTTAAACCACAAAAGTTTCCGTAAGGTTGTCCAATTTTGCGAATACAAAATTGAGGACAACAAAATGTTCAATGTAAAATACACAAATATGCAAAAGGAGAATATGAAAAGATGAAATTTCAAAGGTATTTGCTTTTTGATGTCACGATTCAACAATGCCAGGTTGTGGAACATCCAAAATTATCTTCTGCTAGCAGCCTATGCCCTACAATTGCATTCACAATCCTTGGTCATGATATATGTTGCTCATGGCACATGCATCCAATTAAAGATGTAGAGAAAATGCATTGTGTCTAGTCGTTATCTTGTTATAGACTAAATCTCCAGACTCACCCAGTTTTGGAGCTAGGATGATTGCCTTCAACCTAAGTTACCTGTTCAAGTACAGGGATAGATCCGGGTATGTGGATGCATGAATTTTTTTTAGGGGTTTGGATGTGTTAGGGTATATATATATAAAAGATAAATATATAGAATTGCAAAACTAAATAATTTCATAGTATGATACTTCATCATTGATCAATGCCAAATGCCAAAGATAAATATTAACAGCCAATTGATAGTTGAAAAATATTCAACTAAGCCATATCAATGATATCATATATGTCTGTTCACAATAACAATGAAACTCGTTGCAATTACTGAATTAAAAAATGTAGTTTATGGGTCATGATTCAATGTTCATCAATCATCAAAAGGATTATCAAAAAAATCATTATCTATTGGATTTTCAACGAATGCAAGTTCAAGATCACTATCATCATTTGGACCCAAAGAGGTTCCACTTGCATTAGATGAGACATGTGGTATGTCATCATTATTATCCACATCATCCATAATGGCTCTAGCAAGATCTTGAATGGTTGCATCCAAGTCTATAAACTCAAGTGCTACATCCCAAAGTTCCGTTGGCCCCTGCTTGTATTGGGGTTCCTTATGTGGCAAAAGACACAAATTGGAATGAATATGCACCAAGTCTTCAACTCTTTTTGCAACCAAACGCTTCACTGAGTGTATAAAGGAGTATGTACTCCAATTCCATTCAATGACAAAAGAACTTGCAACCTGGAGAGAAATGGTGTTAGGCATTTTGGATTGGTCTTTGACAACACAAGGGACATGATTTCTTACCGAGACAAACAAGCCAAATTCTTGCCTAACACTTGTCTTCACTTCTGAATCTTTGAAGAGTACTAAATGCCTGCTTGTTCCCATTAGCAACTTCAGAATCTCTATATGGTGGTACTCTTTATGGGATAGAAAGTACAAAATTGTTATAATACCTCAGAGATAGAGCATATTCAAGGAGGTGCAATGACGTAGTCATCTTGTTCTAACAATGAAGAATGATCACTTTCACCCATTTGTAAAAAAATTTCTTCAAGATCATCGTTAATTGAGAATGAAAATAGAAAGAATCTAAGCTTAGCTAAAGATACGTTAAGTGACCATTAAATGATAACTATGACAATTTTATTCAATAGACCTAACAAACACTTAGGATGCCAAAATTTTGACTTGGATTTGTGAATTCAAAAAAACTCGAGACATGAAAAGATAAAGAAATAAGTTTGTAAAATAAATTTAAATACATGCAAAATACTTAATTTAGACAACTTCCTAGTTTTTTTTTGGTTAGCTTTAGACCTTAGTTACTAGGAGATGGAATCAGTAACAATACACCATTTTCATAAAAGTTGGTGATGAGTATTTGGAGATGACAAAATTGAAAATAACATTTATATAAATATAAATTCAGAAATAAAAATTATACAATGGATATGTTTTTACCTTATAAAAGGTCATTTTAGGGTTGAGGAGTGAAAAAAATATTTTAAAAAAAAAACTTTTTTATTAAGTTTTTTTTGCCTCCCATCCACAGATGCACACGGATATGCCAGGTGCGAGTTGGGTGTTCTTAGGGTGCGCCCGCATGCATGGGGATGCACATCGTGGTGCACCCGCAGGACTAGGCACACACCCTGTGCGCGCCCAACATGCATCTGCACCCGCCTAGCTTAACCGACACACTCTAAGCATTGACTTGCTTAGGTGGCTGGGCCCACTCTTAACCCTTAACTCACGATGGTAGCACTGTCATTTGACATTTGCATTTATTTATTTTCGTTTAGCTATTTCCATTTGTGATTTCAGTTTGACTTTCCATGATTTTTAATCCAACAGTTTCCCGCATAAAAGTTCCGCCCACCCATTCACACATCAAACATTATAATCCCGAATTTTACATATCAAACATTTTTCTTGTGCACACTCTATTCCACACAGTAAGCACTTTTAACAGTCGCTACCAACACAAAAAAATTAACAATTGTTGTAGGGTCTACTGTAAACTAACCGCCTAAACTGAGGGGTCAGAGGAGAGGAGAGGAGAGGGCCCTCACCGGTGATAGGTAATTGTTGAAGGACATTATACAATATTTCTTGAGGCACTCGACCTTTTTAGGCTATTTTGTATTTTTGAAGTTTTCGTAATGTTTATTTTGATTAAATTTTCTCATTCATGTCTTCTCCATAAATCTTTACATATTCCCATTGTTATTTTACACAAAATCGGAGCCGCTGTATTTGGCGTAGCATAAACAAAATCTCTCTCTCTCTCTCTCTCTCTCTCTCTCTCTCTCATGTCAGTCCAAAACAATTGAAATAAAAACAGGAACATTTGTATTGCAAAAGAGATGTCACAATGGAATTTGAAAGCAGTGGATCGAAAGACCACAAGTAGTTAAATTAGCAGTAGCGACCAGAAACAATTTTGACAATTTAGATGCTCTGAGGGTAGACTACATTAAAAATGGTTCGAATCTGAAGCATGAAAGTTTAACATAAATAACAGAACCTTGCACCTTGCTTCTGCTGCAGGGTAAAAGCACAATAATTTGTCACCCTTTTATAAAGGAAAAGGCTAACAAAATCAAAGCTATCCAACTTCAATAGTATAAAAGTGACATTTACGTTTGGAATTTGAAGATGATGTAAACTAATTAAATTTGTTAAAATGGATGAAGTTTATGATTAATATTTTAATGATTTTTTTGAATAAGAATTGATATGTTTTTTAAAATTTTAAAGATAATTTTTCAGTTGCTAAAAAATGTTGAAAATTACGGGTCTAGTTCCCACCAAAACATTATATGTAAATAAACATTTTCCCCCTAATTTCAAAATATGTTATGGATGACATATATAGCTAGTGCATGTAGAAATAAAAATTGCTTTGTGACCTATATTTTCTCTTTTATAACAATTCAAATTCCAACTCACCTGAAATCAACAGTTTTCATCTCCCTCCATATTTTTCATAACAAATCTATCCCAATAAAAAAAAAGAATATATATGCTTGAAGAGGACTCTCCCCTCTAGTGCATCATATGTTTTTCAAAATTATTTAATATAATTTACTATTTTTTTTTCTTTCTCCGAATTAACATCTCCTTGACTGTTAAAATACCTACTTGTAATATTTTTAAATTACAATAGACTATGTCTAATTAAAACACTAAAATCAATATGAGGATATTCTTGAATTTGATCTCTACAAAAGGGTATTTTTTTATGTTTAAAAAAATATCATTAAAAATACTAAGAGTTATTGAAACGTCACTTTTCTGAAATAATTTTATTTCTATGGTAATTGGACTCAAAGTGGTATAAAACATGCATTTAATAGGCATTTCCAATTGGAAAAGTTAAAGCACCTATCTAACTTAGCTAGAATGAATCTAGCTAGACCATATGTTTGACAAAAAATAATTTTTAGTTAGAAATACTAAAATTTAGCTGTGCTTGTGTTGATAAGTTAGCCTAAAAGGTGACACCTGATTGTGCTTTTACCCCGCATATATGGTTCATTATAGATATGAAAGGAGTATAATTTAAAAACATTAAAAGGAGTAAATCACTCACAATCTAGATTGTAAAATATTTATTTCTCACACATGTCCAATTGAATGGCACCTCAGGAGCAATACCTGATTCAATTCCACAATTTGCTTCCCAAGATTAACCAAAGCTTTCAATACTTCAAGGAACTCTCTTTGGTTGTTAGACATCTCATTAAATTTAGTTGATATAAATCCCACCACAGAAAGTGCTGCTCCCACCCAATGAATTTTCTCAGTGCCTTCCAACAAATTTATCAGAATTCTCTACATCTCTTCACTCAAGCCACCCATGGAATCTTTATGTATGGAGAAATCCATCATATGTGAGGAAGCTATGATAATAAACATACATTTAATATAATTTATTCCCTAAATGTTTACATTACAGCCACAATATTTAATATTAATATATAATATAGCTAAGGAGCTTTTGTAGAGGCATCACCAATAATGGCTCTAATGACAGTTGGTATGGAATATGGCTAAATGAGATTCTATAATCAAATTAAGCTGAATAGTGAGTATCAATGGAGCTTCTTGAAAAACCCAGGTTTGGCTGTGGTAGGTGTTGTCTCTTAAAATATTGTTGGTGAAGGGTTTTCCCAAATAATTATGGTATGCACGTAGCGTAGTGAATGCCCAAGTTAGAGATCAATACCAACCTTAGTAAAATAACACAAAGAACTACTGTGCACATTTGGGGATATATATTTGTCACACTGCCACCTACAAGAAAACATAGTGGTACACATTCTTGCAAACCATGGTGCGAACAGATTGGCACTCAAATTTAGTCCAACAAATAGTGAATGTCAAGGCTCATAGTCCCTTTAATTTTAGTGAATGTCAAGGCTCATAGTCCCTTTAATTTTATTGTTAATAACTTTAGAAAGTTTAAGTACTACAACCATGTCTCTTCATGATTTTGTAGCATCTATGATGAGGCATCTACAAGTTTAATGATGCGCAAACAAACATCTGAGTTCAATTATATCTACTTTATTCTGCTTGTCCATAGCTTCCCTACATGTTGTACAAAGATAAACAATTTTTTCCAAAGGATAACAGAATCATACAACTTTATGAAGAAAGCATTCTATGCTTAGTTCTTAGTTCATCCTTGGCATTGAGGCTTTGCACCAATTTATGCAGGTAGAAGCTACGCATGAAGCTTTGGTAGAGACATTAAATACCTAATTAGGAATAAAGAGATGAGGTAGTTCAGGCCTACCAATTCCCAAAATTATCTTCATATTGGGACTCTCAAGGGGACTTAAAACTTGGGTAAGCTAATGTGCAAAAAATGTCCCACTTAAAGAAAGAGCAGGAAGTTGAGACACAGACCATTGTGGAGGTGAACAATTGTATATCTCAATTGAGTATTTCTTCTGACTGTTTTTGTCTTCCATGTTGTAAACAATCCCAAGAGGCCTCATCTGCCCATTCATCTTCATCCAAGAGCCTTTCTCACCAATTGACTGACGACAGGGTTCCAGAAAAGAATATCAGAACCACTTTTTGCCTGTTAGGCACACACAGACCAAAGATCTTGCCAGCAACTAGGAAACATGCATGCCCTTCTATAGTGGAGGTATATCCAAAGGAGATGAATGAAATAGTTGGAGTCACTCTCAATGGAGCAGCTCTGCACGCAACACTTGGTAGATGCAAATGACTAATTGCTATGGTGGATGCACATTACTAAAAAAGATACAATAAGCTTCTGCAAATCTGTATCTGCTAGGGACATATAATTGAATAGGGTCTTTGTAAATTTGTTTTTGCAAGGAACATTGAACTGAATTGGAACTTGACAATACATATTCTATTATATATATAAATATAGGATTTTGAAAGCCCTAATGTACCTTCTCATAAATACAAATTTCTAAGCAAAATTACCCTAGTTTTTCCAATAACAAGGCATCCAGTTGTGAATGTTCCTTCATTTCATATTTGAGATTTCTGGATTTAAGATAATTTCTGCACCAACTAGTTACCAAAATATGCCTTGTAGTAGATTTGACAACTGAAATGAACTGACAAACATAAAAGTCCCTAATACGCTATGTTTGTAACACAAAAGTCCTCCATAGTTTTATTGATAAAATTCAATTTGACAGATATGACATAGGGAAATAACTCACCAAATGTGCAACAGTTTTCCCAACACTTCAATAGAAATTATAAAGATTCTAGTGTTGGTTGAGTAAAATCCATTTTTTAGTAGCTTAGCAATCCATTTAAGCAATGACCATGTTGTATGAATATGGAAGTAGCGAAAAAAGAAGTAACCATTGTAATCACTATTTTGCGTAAAATAATATGAAGCCCTCACTCTTTTGCTTATTATATACACTACAATTTGGCCTAATGCAAATTTTTATTTTTATTGTCAAGAAAATAAGAAACATTATACATGCCTATCTCATTGTCAATCTCAAGAAATATTTATTCTAACAAGATGCAATATGAGGGTTTCTACTGTTGAAAAATTCACCCACAATTTGCAACTAGCCTAGTCCTACTGGTCACCTGCCTAATCAACCAAGGTCGTGTCATGGAAATTGTTCTTTCCTTACCACTAGACAATGACCCATTTGGATAGATAAATACAATTCTTTGGGTGTCAAAAAGATAGCTTATCTTATTTTTCTCTGTCCCTGACTCAAAATCTGCACTGCAGAGAGTATATAAAAGAAACCAATACCAACCTATTGCTTAGTACTGGACCAATCACGCCCTCTTATCTACTCATTAAACCTATTGATTGTGCAATTGAGAGATTCTCTTTAGTTGAAGCATTGGCACCAACACAATGCAAAATAAGAGAATTAGCCTTACTACATGCAAAATAGATAGGTCCAAGTGCATCAGTAAGCATTCTAGTGGAGCACATAGCTCAACCTGAATTTCATCAAACCAATGTAGTGAATCATCATGGCGTCTGTGCTCAAATATGTAATATCTTTAATGGGAAGTAAAATGGTCACATCAATTTTGCAGGCATGTATGCAAAATGTGGAAGTATAGATCAGGTATGTGTATTATTTTAGCCACTGGATGCAAAATGTTGCAGCAGACGCCAACCACATGAACTATTTGAAAGATGCCCCTTGCCCAAACCGTTTGCCTTTAAAATTGTTTAATCTCATCATCAAAAATTGTAAATTTGAACAATTAGCAATCCAAGCTGGAATGCTTCCTGTCAAATTGTTTTGTCCAACGCCAACCACCTACGACTCTAAAAGTTGTGCTAGATGCAGAGGAAAAAGTCCTTGTAGTTTGTTCTTTTTGAGATGGACAAGTGCACCTCATGATAATTCCCCAAGTTCCTTATGGATCTCACCCTCCAATTCGTTACAAGCCAAGTTGAGCATTACAAGTGTTGAGAGGTTGGCGTATTCCCATTGTCTATGCAGCACCCAAGATGACGCATTTATTATAATTATTATTTAATAAAAAAATATTATGCTTATTATTATATTTTTTAATTAATTAACAATTACAATAAGTGGTACATTTGGGTGCTACCGATGTTGTCTTTCAAGTGCAACACTTGAAGAGATTGTAAATCACCCGAACTATTAGGGATATACCTCTTAACTATTTATTTGACAAATCCAGAAGCCTTAGAGATGTTAGAGACCCCAGAATGAATAAGAAAATAAGAGTAAGCCATTTATAACTCAAGAAATTTGGTCAATTTGATGGAATCAAGAAGTAATTGATTCAAATGATTGAAATAATCATTTTAGCATAACTATATATTAAATATGGTTTTAACATGTATAGATTAAATTTACAATTTAATACTTTCCTTGTATGCAATATTAGAGTTTACCAGGCCAATCCCAATATCATGCTATGTTCTCTCTTTGAATCTAATCGTATCTAAATTCTTAAATACATTCTTGGATATTAGGGAGACAAGGAGATTGATGAACACTTTTATTAGAAGAAGATATGATTGAATATGCCAAGTTGCTAATTGCAATCATCAGGAAAGTGAAAACAAACTTAATCTAAAGTGACATCATGTTGTGCATTATAAAAAATTAACAAATTCATTTTTCAAAGAAGTTCCAAAACAATAATGAATGTAGTCATTTTATTAGAAGATTTGTATTTGATTTTATTTTAGAAATCAATTTTGAATTAAATTACTTATTTTATATATAATTTTAGGGATTTATTATTGAACTAATTGAATATACAAAATTTAGTAAGAAAACATTCTTTTGAAGCTATGAATCTATACATTGAATTGTTTAATGATGTGTTGAATGACTACCAAGCGTATTATATCATTTGTGGATTTTCCAATCAAATTCTAACAATTTTTTGTCTATTAGATGGATGTCGATTGGTTTCGGATCATGGATGAAGTCGTTCAATAACCACCTCATGGAAAGTTTTCGTACAAAGACCTCTCATGGGAGAAATATTTCCTTCAAGGCTCAAACTTATTTTCAGCTTGGATTGAGTCTAATAGATTGAATGATTTTGTTGAGGGAGAAAGCTCTAGGGAATTGTACCCAACCTTCTTTCGCATAAGTCATAAAAAGAACCCTCATCTTAATTCTAATACAAAAATAAGGATTAATAGAGTTTCAGAATATAACATGTAAGAATAAGGATGATACATTAACTACAAATATTTATACTAGTAATTGTGAATTGAAAAATATCTCTAATGATTGGTTGACTATACTCGTTAATGCTTTGAATGTTCTTTATAAATTTAATATGTATTGGTGTGTGTATGGACCAACTGACTATAGGGAAAAATATGCATTACCTTTTGATCCTTCATCAATGCCTAAAATAGGGAAGGGTAGTAAACCTGGTCGTAAGCATACACAGTGTGGTTGCATCTGTCATTTTAGCACACGAATCATGGTTCGTAAGCCAAACCATGTGTTAATATGGTATCACCAAGTTCAACATGTGGACAAGGAAGGAATAACTTGTCATGGTCAAAAGAACAATGAGTTTTTAGGAACATGATCATTTTTTGCACCATATATTAGCAAACAATTGCTTCAATGGGTGGAGTTATTATTATTACTTGGCACGCCCGCAGATGCAGTGCATAAAAAACATAAACAAATGGTGCATGAGAAGATGACCATGTTTAAGGGTCAATCTTCTAGGGATGATTTTCTTACCATGGATGATATTGCGAACATTGATCATAAAATTAAGACATCAAGCTACATGTTTGATAATAATGATGCTCTTTCAGTCCAACAATGAATTTTGGTGAACCTCAATAATTGGTTTGCATATCAGCAATACATTGCCATTGTTGTTGATGAAGATGACCAAATACCATTTTCTTTGGGAATTCAATTGCCAGAGTAACTTGATTGGATGCTTCAATATGGCCACAACAACATATTAGCAATGGATTCTACATTTGGTACAAATGCAATGAAGGTATGTTATCATTCTTTCATAAAGATGAATTTAATTTTTGTACACTCAATTGAAATAATGTATTGATACATCATACCCCATGTCATATGACAGTTTCAATTATATGCAATCCTTGCATTCGATTCAAAGCATATGGGGGTATTTGTGGCATGGGTCATTATGTCCAGGTCTTGTACATATGATATTTCATATTGGATGCACATTCTTCTCCAATGGGTTCACTTGAAAAAAATTGATTGGAGATTAAATGCATTCATAGTGGATCATGCGGGTGATGAGATCAAAGATATCAGGTGTTTATTTTTTCATCAAAGCCTTATATTTTTGTAAACCTTTCAATACACCCCACAAAAATATTAATTACTAAATATAATTACTCATGATGTAGAGAAGTGTTTCACTGTGATGTATATCTATGCTCTTGGGACGTCAGACATGCATGGTTGAAGAACTTGATAGCAAAGGCCACAAAGAATGCAATTAGATGAGAGATGTTTGATAGACTTTGATATATCATGCATCGTTCAATAAATGAGGATTCTACAAGGAATGAGGTTCACATATTTATTGGAGACTTTAAAGAGACTCAACCCTCAATCATTGAATATTTTAAGGGATGATGGTCTAATAAATTTAGTATGTGGGCTTGATATTTCCATACACTAAAGCATGTGGGGCGAGAGACCAATAGTGTCATAGAGTCTTATCACTCACACCTAAAAAGATAATTCTTAAAAACAATACATTGTGCTTCAAATCATCGTGTTGATTGGTTGGCACATCAACTAACAAAACATGTTTATGTTTATTATTGGTGTATACAAATCATCAAGAAACATAGTTTCTATAGGAACTTTGAAATTGAGAGGATTTAAAATACATCTTGGGTTCAAGCCATACAAATTCCAGATGACCATGTTCCATTTAGTGACATTAACGATCGTATAGCATAGGTGACAAGTGAAAACAATCCTTGTTTTTGATATGAGGTGTATAGTTCATCACCTAATCTGTGTATGTGCACTTGCAACTTTTCAATACAAGGATACATGTGTAAGCATGTGATCAAGGTGAACTTGATGAGGGAGAGACAACATCTATCTAATAATAATTTATACGTAAACTTGGATACTCTTGCTACTACAGTTGATTCTATAGAAGAAGGGTGCACCCTCAGTGTCTCAAATCATTTGGTATTTGAAAAACATGGTTTTTTTTTATTCTATTGGTATATAATTATATATAAAACATGTTAGGAATAACAGTCCACAAGACAACTGAGAGGGGGGGTGAATCAGTTGTGATATATATTATTAAACTTTAAACTTTATAAACCAAATCTACAAATGTAAATGATAACACAGTAAATGCCAACACCATAACACAATATTTGTTGTCAAGAAAACCATGTTAAAGGTAAAACCCCGGTGGGAATTAACACCCACAAATAATGTACTGAGAGTATAGTATCCCTGTTAAAAGATTTAGCCTTGTTAGGCGCTTCTTACAACATTACAGTACACAGTCCCTGTTAGGAGACAGACCCTGTTAGGAGTCAAAATAAATAGTAGGCTCACTGCCAAGACACACTACCCAAAGAAGGTTAAATCCACCCTCAAGGATTCACAATCCAAACAAGTGTATACAAAAAATACATAATCTAGTGAACTGTCTGATAGCAACTGTCTTTGCTTGGTCAGTTCCAATGAAGTATTCTTCTTATAAACTCTTCTCTACATCTAGCAACCAAACAAGCCTCACAAATTTTAATTCTCATTTTCAATCTCTGTCACATATTTTCAAAATAAAATATCACTCATATATACCCTCTTACAATAATTCATTAGGTCAGCCAGTTAAGTTTTCCTAATACACAAATAATTAATTAGGCCAGCCAATTAAGGATTTCCAATATACAAATAATTATTTAAACCCTTGATAAGATACAAACGGTACCTATAACAAGTAAAAATCATTTAAAATCCATCAATTATGTTCCCAGATCCGCAATCCACGCTCACAATTCATATTACATGCTTTATGGTTGGCCACCAATTAGGTCTTCTTCATAATACACGCCACAACTGAAGTCACCAGTAACCAAACAAAAATCGAAGTCAACCCATTACTAAAACATATGTTGGTTGTCTACCAGTAATCTCACATCATCTGAAATATCTTCGCTAGAAAGATATACCAGAAACACAAAGACCTGCTCTATCCAGAATCACAGTTACAGTCTAGAAACCAATTTTCACCAAATCAAATGTAACATCCGCAATATGCAACATAAATCCAAGCGACCTTAGGAATAAGGTCAACACACATCCTTCTGCATAAATCCAACCTCAATCATTTTGAATCATCCATACAATGTCTATATACTACTTCCAGTCAAGTAACGAGTCTGTCCTCTCCACAGAAATATATGTTGACATCAGTGACAAAACATGAATATCAACAACATGATCAGTAACCAAAAATGATATCATCCAACAATCTCCTCCTTTGGCATTGATGGCAACATATGGGAAAATCCATATGCATCAACCCAAAAGTACTCTCTCTCAATACAATCTTCTCAATATCCTCAACACAAATCTCTCAAAATAGTAAGAATTTTCACATAGATTCCTTCCCCCTTTGGCCGCAATGGAAAAGGGTGCCATAACTCATCTGTAGTCTTCTGTAAGGTGTAGCTTTTTCAAATCTTCATGTCCATCAACCAGGTGCTCCAAATGTACTCCATAGTGTTCTCCTGCGATCACTCCCCCTAAGGAGTAGATCCATACATCAAGTCCAGAGAATGATATAGCTCTGAGATCCACTAGACTGATTCACATCTGCATCATTTAATTACCACTGAGAGGGACCACCACCCCAAGCATTCCTCTAAGATATTCAAAAGCATCTTTTGGCAAAGGTTTAGTAAATATATCCGCTATCTGTTCCTTTGTGCTAATATACTCTAGTTTAATCTCTTTATCTTCTACATTCTCTCTCAAGAAATGATACTTAATAGAAATATGTTTAGTCTCTGAATGAATTATAGGATTATTTGACATATTCACTGTGCTAGTGTTATCACAATGAATAACCACTGGTTCTTTGAAAATTATTCCAATGTCCTTCAATGTTTGTTTCATCCAAACAACTTGTGTATAGTTTATTACAAAAGAAACATACTCTGACTCAGCACTAGTAGATTGAGCAATACAATTCTACTTCTTGCTCAACCAAGAAACCAATCTTTTTCCAAAGAAAAATTCACCACCACTTGTACTCTTCATGTCATCCACATTACCTGCCCAATCAACATCAGTATAAGCCTGAAAAGTAAAATCTTCTAATTTTTCATACCATGGTCCATATTCTATTGTCCCTTTTAAATATCTGAAAATTCTTTTTTTATAGCATCAAAATGTGTCTCTTTAGGATCTGCCTAATATCTAGCCACAATTCCAACTGCCTTGGTAATATCTGGTCTGGTGTGAGTTAGATATTGTAGACCTCCAATCATCGATCTGTACTTAGTCTGAATAACACTTTGAGTCTCATCACTATTAGTCAGTTTGTTTCCAGTCACCATAGGTGTCCCAACATGTTTACTATCTTCCATTCCAAACTTTTTCAACATTTTCTTAAGATACTTGGTCTGAGATATAAAAATGTCATTCTTACTCTGATTAATTTGCAAACCAAGAAAAATTTTCATCTCACCAATCATTGAAATCTCAAATTCATTTTCCATTTCTTTAGCAAACTTCTTACTCATCTTATCATTGCCTCCAAAAATGATATCATCAACAAAAACTTCTATAATTAAGATTCCATCTTCATCGGTTCTCAAGTATAAATTAATGTCTGCATTAAATTTTTTGAAACCAAGACGAAGTAGATATTTATCTAGTCTTGCATACCATGCTCTTGGTGCTTGTTTCAGTCCATTAAATGCCTTCTTCAATCTGCAAACCATGTTTTCATCACATGTCAAAGGAAAACCACCAGGTTGCTCAATGAAAAATTCTTCCTCTAGATCACCATTCAAGAATGTTGACTTCACATCCATCTGATAAACCTTAAAGTCTTTATGTGCAACATAAGCAAGAAATAATTTCACAGCTTCCAATCTAGCAACAAGAGAAAATGTTTCTTCTTAGTCTATGCCTTCTTGTTGTGAATATCCTTTAAATACCATTCTTTCCTTATTTCTTACCATTTTTCCTTCCTCATCCATCTTATTTCTAAAAACCCATTTAGTACTAATCACATTCTTGTTCTTAGGTCTTGGAACCAATTCACAAGTATTGTTTTTCTTTATCTGTTCAAGTTCTTCTTCCATAGCTTTAGTCCAAGATTCATCTCTATATGCTTCATTAGTAGTCTTTGTTTCAACTTGAGAAATTAAACAGATCTCATCTCTAGCGCTAGATCTAGTCATCATACCTTTATTTTCATCTGCAATAATTTGATCTTCAGGATGGTTCTTCTTAACATACCTTGGTGTCTTCAGTGTCTCAGTAGCTTCAGTATGTTCATCTTCAATCTCATTGTCAATCATCAAAGATTCTTTAGGTTCAACAATAACCTCTTTCACTTCAGTAATCTGACCACAATCATACATCCTTTCCTAAATCTGAAACTTTTCACCTATCCTCACATTGGAACTTTCGATCAACTTTCTCAATCTCATATTGAAACATTTATATGCTTTACTCTTAGTGGAATACCAAGAAAGATTCCTTCATCACTTCTAGCATCAAACTTGCCTATTTCATCATCTCTTTTGATATAACATTTACTACCAAATATTTTGAAATATTTTATAGAAGGTGTATGATCAAACCATAATTCATAAGGAGTCTTACTTGTACCTTCTCTGATCTAAATTTTGTTTAGTGTGTACATAGCAGTCCCAAATACTTCTCTCCAATGAACATGTGATACATTTCCTTCCAGCAACATAGTCCTTGCAACATCTAATATAGTTCTATTTCTTCGCTCTACTATCCCATTCTGTTGTGGAGTTCTAGGGGCTAATGTCTGTCTATATATTCCTTGCTCTTCACAATATGTATTAAATAGCTCTGATGTAAACTCTCCTCCTCTGTTTGATCTCAAACACTTTATCTTCAAACCAGATTCATTCTCAACTTTTTCTTTAACTAACTTGAATTTTTCAAATGCTTTAGATTTCTCTCTTAAGTATGTAACCCACATCATTCTAGAAAAGTCATCAACAAAGAGTATAAAGTACCTTTCACCATAGTATGATCTTGTTCGTGTAGGACCACATAGATATATATGTACCAGATCCAACTTCCCTTTTGCTGAATAAGCTTTTTTCTTGAAATACTTGCCATACTTGCCTTCACAATGCTGTCAAAATTAACATGACAAAATCTTTTGTGCCATAACCAACTGTCATCAACCTTCAAAATAAAACAAGAAGCTTCAGATGTGTTCAATTCAAATACATTACCTCTAGATTTAGTACCAGGTGCGATCAAGTCTCCTGCTTTACTTCTGATAGAGAATTTCCCATCAATGAATTTCAATTGATAACCCTTGTCCACTAACTGTCCAACACTCAACAAATTATGCTTAAGTCCATCGACAAGTAATACATTGTTAGTGTCAGTCTTTCCATCCAAGGAAATAGATCCAACTCCAATAATAAGCTTAGGAGCATTGTCACCAAATATGACAACACCACCATCATGTCTTTTCAAACTAACAAACTTGTTTTTATCTCCAGTCATATGGTGTGAACAAACACTGTTTATAACCCATTCAGATTTCTTTTCAACTCGGGATACTAAGGCTTTTTTGTCATGTATAGGTTCATCATCCTTAATAGAAATAAATCCAATTTCATCATAGACACCGTCATCATCATCAGATATACCCTCACTAGCATAATAACACTCCTTGTCTTTTGAATACTTAGACTTGAAAAACTTAGGTTTGTGCTTTGGAACTCTTGTAGGACATCTAGATGCAAAATGACCAATCATGTTACATGAAAAACATTTCAAAGGTAATTTACCTTCAAACTTTCCCTTACCTCTCTTTTCTCTTCTAGCAATCAATGCCACAACTTCATCTAGCTTTCTTTCTTCTTCATGTATCCATTCCCATTCATCTGCATAAGCTCCAGGTTCTCTTAGATCATTACTGCTGGTGCTTGCATTTCCAGATAAGGTCTTTTTATTCTTGTGCACGGTTTCCTTGAATGTTGACTCAACTTTAGGTAAAGTGTCTCTCTGGTAAAGTTCGGTGTCAAAGGTATAATCTCCTCTATAGCTTGTACTTTAGTTCTATATGCAAGTGTCAAAGATCTGAGTATCTTTGCAATCACTTCTTCCTCACTGTAAGTACCTCCAGAGTTTCTAATACCAGTAACCAGTTTAGTAATTCTCTTTCCATATGCCCTAATGTTCTCATCTTCTCTCATCTTCAGTGATTTCATCTTTATCTTCCAATTTTTTAGCTTTTCCTTCTTAGTAAACTTGTCTCCAATATAAAATGATTCTAATCTTGACCAGATCTCATGTGCAGAATCCAAGTCCTTTACTTCTGTGAATTCTCCTTCTAAAAGTGCGTTGATCAAAGATTCCCTTGCAACCATATTACATGAAAATAACTTCTTCTGATCTTCAGTAGCCTTCTCTAATTCATCCCCAATCCTTATCTTTTCATTCTTCTTTGATCATCCAGTAGTCAATTCCCAGACATAGCAAATGTGTTCTCATCTTTTTCTGCCAACTATCAAAGTTTTCAGGATCAAACTTCAGACTATCTTTCCTATAGTAAGTCATCTTCAGGATCACCTCAAGCTATTAAAATTTCTCTCTAAGGACCACAAGATCTGATACCAATTGTTAGGAATAACAATCCACAAGACAACTAAGAAGGGGGTGAATCAATTGTGATATAGATTATTAAAATTTAAACTTTATAAACCAAATCTGCAAATGTAAATGATAACACAGTAAATGCCAACACCATAACACAATATTTGTTGTCGAGGAAACCTTGTTAAAGGTAAAAACCCGGTGGGAATTAACACCCACAAATAATGTACTAAGAGTATAGTATCCCTATTAAAATATTTAGCCATGTTAGGAGCTTGTTACAACATTACAGTACACAGTCCCTGTTAGGAGACACACCTTGTTAGAAGTCAAAAGAAATAGTAGGCTCACTACCAAGGCACACTGCCCAAAGAAAGTTAAAGCCACCCTCAAGGATTCACAATCCGAACAAATGTATAAATCAAATACACAATACAATTAACTGTCTGATAGAAACTATCCTTGCTTGGTCAGTTCCAATGAAGTATTCTTCTTATAAACTCTTCTCTACATCCAGCAGCCAAACAAGCCTCGCAACTTTTACTTCTTCTCCTTTTCAATCTTTGTCACATCTTTTCAAAATAAAATATCACTCATATGAACCCTCTTATAATAATTCATTAGGTCGGCTAGTTAAGCTTTCCTAATACACAAATAACTAATTAGGTCGGCCAATTAAGGCTTTCCAATATACAAATAATTATTTAACCCCTTGCTAAGATACACATGGTACCTATAACAAATAAACATCATCTACAATCCATAAATTATGTTCCTAGATCCGCAATCCACGCTCACAATTCATTTTACACGCTACATGTTTGAAGTCAGCCACCAATTAGGTCTTCTTCAGAATGCATGCCACAGCTAACGTCACCAATAACCAAACAAAAATAAAAATCAACTGATTACTCCAACACATGTCAGCTGTCCACCAGTAAGCTCGCATCATCTAAAATATCTTCACCAGAAAGATATACTAGAAACATAGAGACCTGCTCTGTCCAGAATCACAGTTACAGTCCATAAACCAGTTTTCACCAAATCAACTATAACATCTGCAATATGCAACATAAAGCCAAGAGACCTTAGGAATAAGGTCAACACGCATCCTTATGCATAAATCCAACTTTGATCATTCTGACTTATCCGTACAGTGTCTATATACTACTTCCAGTCAAGTAACCAATCTGTCCTCTCCACATAAATATATGTTGACATCAGTGACTATATATGAATATCAACAACATGATCAGTAACCAAAACTTATACCATCCAACAAAACATACATTTTAAATGTGTTACAATATCAATGTAGAAAATTACTGAGTTAGATGAGATTGAAGATAATGAAAATTGTCAGCTCTTGGAGGACCACTTTGTGCATACAAAGGTGAAATTATAATTATATTTTGATCATTCCAATTATTGTTTGTTTGATTTTAAATTTCTGAAATATGTTTTTTTTTGTAGACCATTGACAAAAGTGATGAAAATGTAGTGAGAGAAATAAATTTGCAATTAACCAATGAGTTTCAGGAAATTTTGCATGAGACATCTGATAATTAGGTAACACTTTCTTTTATTCAAAAGATTATAAAGGACTTCTCAAACAAGGTCAAAAGTAGACATGTCTCATCCCAGCTTAGATTGGACCATCCAAGTGTGGATCCATTTCACCCTGTAGAAGATGGATTGGTTATACTCTTTGTCGGCAAAGAGACTTGATTGAGTGAATGAATTTGAGGAGAATAACAAGTATCACCAACAAAACACCTACATTTCCACAAATGCCGTGAAATATTAAGCGTCAAAATTGGATTGATGATCTTGATAGAGAAAATGAGTGAGATAAGGATGACGCTCAGTACAATGAACACACTTTTGACATGATTGATAGCATAGAGTTTTGGAGTGCACAAGATACTAATGCAAGCACATAGGATTTTATTGGAAACACATAGGACATCATCATCATACTTGTTAGTTGTTTACTATAAGCACTTTAAAGATGTAATGCTATAATATTATTTTGGACATATTACAAACATAATTAAAGGTTGGTCAATATTCAATTTTGAAAGGATTTACAAATATTGTTGTAATAATATTGATGGGTATGGGAATATTTCCTTATTTTGTGTGACAAATGTAATCTTTACACTTGCTTAATTAAATTAAGTGATTACATATTCACATGTTTCATTAATACATGTCTAAGATTTTAGGATAATTTGTTCACTATGTGCTGTCCCTTGTCATGTATGAGTTAACATTTATTATTTTCAAAATAAGAGTGTTAAAAGTAAAGTTCGTTGCATACATATATACGTCTTGAAAGTAGATATAAAATTCTATTGCTGATATCCATATATTTTTTGTGAAGAATACTACAAGATGATTATAATTTACATTACAATGTTTTACGAAAATTCATTTCAATAAAATTTCTACTTTTCACAATTAGCAAAGTTTATAAGTTGTCATGCCTGCCTTTACACCACTCAGATGCATTTTCTTGAAAGTTTATAAAGTCTTTTCAACAAATCCATTTTGTAAATATCCTGCAATCAAGACATTCCATGAGAACGACCTTTTTAATAAATCAATTTTACGCATATGAGAAGCATTATGTTGCTTGGACAATTCTTCCATATTTTACATGTGTCTACCA
>MU225509.1:4835368-4883460 GCA_018584345.1 Thuja plicata | reverse complement strand
TGATCAAGGTTCTCCGTAATCATATCATGTGTTATGTGTTCTTGTGTTATGTTTCTTTGGATGCACATTTGATATATGTTTAATTGGCTGAAATATAATTAATAGATAAACACTGATTCACCCCTCCCCCCTCTCAGTGTTTCTAACAGTCCATACCCTGTCCCAAAGCTCCCATTTTAGCACAGGTAGGAGGATACTGGCAAAGGCTATGAAATATAGATTTACACTTGGAAAGGTTGTGATATATGGTTTTACTCCTACCAATTGCAGTTACTTGAAAAATAAATCAGTTTTGTTCATATCCCGCAATCATGGAATTCTGTGAGATGAGATCTCTTGAGGCTTTATGTCAAACAATTGTTATTCTTCCATATTTTGGGTATGTGTCTACCAGAGCATTTCCAACTAATATCTGACAAAGATCCTCTTTTCAATTTGTTTTAATGGATGTCCATGCCTTATTCCAAAGCTCCCAATTTTGCACAGGAAGAAGTATGTTGACAAAGGTTGTGGAATTCAAATTTACACTTTCTATTCTTCACATGCACATATATTTACAAGCAGTTCAGCCACAATATTTGAAAATATTCTTCCATAAAAGAATGACAAAAATCCCCCTTCCACTGTCATTTGATGGTCAAAAGTTCCCATTTTGGCATAGGTAGGGGGATACTAGCAGAGGCTATGGAATGTGGTTTTAAAGCTACCAATTACATTTACTTAAATTTCAATAGCCTCTTATATAAATCAATTTTGTGCATATACCGCAGTCATGAAATTTAATAAGATGATATCTCTCTAAAGTATTCTCCCAAACTGTTCACATACTTTGTCTATTCTTCCATATTTTGGATACATGTTTACATGATCATTTCCAACTATAATATTTGACAAAAATTCTCTTACCATTTTGCTTTGATGGATGGCCATGCCCTGTTCCAAAGCTCCCATTTTTTCATAGGAAGGGAGAATGCTGACAAAGGTTGTAGAATTCGTCTTTACACCTACTACGCTTCCACATTTTGTAGACATGTCTACCTCCATAGTTCAGCCACAACATTGGATAAAATATAAATTTCTTCTATCCTTTACGTATAATATATGAAAAAATCCCACTTCACATCCTATTCCAAAGCTTCCATTTTGGCACATGTAGGGAGGATACTAGAAAAGGCTTTGAAATATAGCTTTACACCTGCCAATTGCATTAACTTAAAAGTTTCAATAGCCATTTTAATAATGAGATGAATTTTCTTAAATGCATTTTTTCAAATTGTTCACATTCCTTGTTTATTCTACCATATTCTGGATACATGTCTACAATAGTATTTACAGTTATAATATATGACAAAAATCCTCTTTGCATCATGCTTTAATGGATGTCCATGCCCTGTTCCAAAGCTCTCATTTTGGAACATTCAGGGAGGATGCTGGAAAAGGTTAAGGAATTTAGCTTTACACCTGCCCATTTCTTTTGACATAAATATCATTCCATGAGATAACATCCCTAAGTTATTATGTTAAATAATCCATTTTCTTTGTCTATGTTTTTTGTATCTATCTAGGTGATTATATATGTCTTTCCTATGCTTCCACATTTTTTACACATTGGAAGTTACAAATACATTGTATATCCTTCCAAATTTTGGATGCATATCTGCCTGGGTAGTTACATATGCTTCCATAATTTCCATATTGTATATTCTTCCACATTTTGGATGCATTCCTCTATTCCAAAGCTCCCATTTTGGCACAGGTAGGAAGCGTACTGCCAAAGTTGCATTTTCTTTAAAGTTTTGACAGTGTATTTAATAATTCCATTTTCAGCTTATGCTGCAATTATGGAATTCCATGTGGTGACGTATCCATGAGCCTTCACATAATTCAAATATCGGATTTGTTCAATTGACTTAGAAATACAGTAATTCCAAATAAAAATGAAGAGAATTAGTCTTGCTATCATTTATGTAAAAATAAAAACTTCTAAAGCCTATTTTTTGTCATTGAAGTCATTTTCTAATGCATTTTGATAATTGAAATTTCTTATTTAAATGTATTCATTTTCACTATATCATATAATTCTCTGCACCAAGCAACTTGCCAACATGCAACTACAACACCTAACAAAATTTCTTTAATCTTTATGCTTTGATAGATGTCAATGCATCATGACAAAGGTTGTGAAATTTGGTTTTACACATGCCAATGCCATTTGTTTGAATTTTTTCTCATTTTACAGGTAGGGAAATGAGGATAGTCATTTTCAATAAGTGAAAAATATCACTGCAGTTTGGTACATAAACAAAAAAATCATTTAAGTTTTTTTTAAAGTTGAATCTATTGGTTTTGAGGGTGGTTTTGATTGTCACATAGTTTAATTAATGTTTAGATAGTTTGTATTTAATTTGTATTGCAACAAAACCCTACACACTAATGAGATTTTGAAACCAAAAGAGTCTGTTAGGCAAGAACCGAACCAAGAGGAGCTTGAAAGCTCAATGATAGTGTCTCAAAGGTATAAGGAAGGCATATAATAGATTAAAATATGATTTAAAACTTTGCTACACCTATTTTTGAAAAAAAAGCAAATAAATTTTAAAAAAATCCTTCAAAGTAAAAAATTTCTAATATAAATTCTTTTGTTGAAATTTTAAAATCACTGTAAGAATGTTCAATTCCCATAACTTCAAAATTACAACCTAATAATAGGTACTTTACTTTTAAAATGGAATTGATATACTTGTATGTTCCAACTTCCAACTTTCATCAAACAACTGGCAAGTTAAAAGATATTAGTCTCGATTCATTTCTCTATGCACAGATTACATTTGAAAATATTTTTGGCCGGGTTTCACTGAGATGTGTATTTTTAATCCGTTTGAGTCTTCTTAACTTGTACTTTATGTGCTAAGTAATTTGTGAAGCCCATTCTAAGAAACATAAGTGCCCATTTATCAATGGCTGAATACAATTAAATACAAAACATAGTAGTTGAAGAATTAAGTCTTTACAAACATATTTATTAACTCTAATGCAAAAGTGGATGTTGTCCTATTATTGTTATCATTACACAACTCTTAATTTGACTGAACAAAGAATGATCTCTATAATGAAATCTATCTTCTCAACCTCAGGAATTTTGTTGATTTCAGCTTTTTTTTAATCGATTAAGGGCCGAGGCCGAGAGATTTATATTAAAACTGAAAAACAAAAAGATAGTAAACATCATGCAAAATAGAGTAGCTGGTTCAAAACCCAATCCTACCAAGAGGATTGTGAACCCTTCCCGAGCACCTAGGCTCAACGAAAATTCAAGAAACCAAAGTTTTTAAAACAAAAGCTATAAAATGATATAAATGTTTGCAAAAAAACACAACAACCCAGGCGGCCTTATCTCAGTCAGAAGGAGAGGAGGAGTCATTCTCTGTGATGGGTGTAGAGTTTAATTTTGGAATCCCCACCAGAATTGAAGAGCCACTACTTCCCTCATGTTCTTCCTCTGTTGAGGCGTCAACTAGTTCATCGTCTACATCCTCTGCATCTTCATCTTATTTTTCTGCCACGCTCGGGTCCTCATCTTCGTAGGTTTCCTCTGATTCTTCCTCAGAAATGCTCTCCATTTCTTCATCTTCTTCATCTTTATCTAAAGAATCAAGGCTCCCCAATCCATCCATCTTTTCATCGTACTTGTACTGATAAACCCATGGTATATTTTCATCTAAATTATCCCCGTAAGGGACATTCAAACCCTCCTCTATGCCAAGGAATTTAGAGAGGAATTTTATTCCTTTTTCCATCATACTCTTGCGCAACTGATGGTCTTCCCACTCCCATCCCGAGAGAATAAAAAGATTCCTTGGAGGACCAACATATATATTTCTTCTTTGGCTGATCACAAAACTGGGAAATGGTTTCCTCGCAGTGATCACCGTTGCCAAATCGCATGGAAATGGAGTAGTAAGATTGAAGTCAATGTTCATCACTACATTGTGGAGGACCACTATGAAATTACCTGAGAAAATTCAATCACAAAGGGCTTCAACCAAAGTTCTGGAGGCCCTAGCGACCAAGATGCTGGTGAGGAAACCAGAACAGATATATGAAAGGACTCTATATCTGTGGTTGGTGTAGAGGAAATTGTACCCTAACACCATCCGAATATCATGGATGACCAAAGGTTGCTGAAAGTTGCAAACTTCTCTGATGTGATTCAAAGTTATGGGAGTATCAAAGACAATTTTCTCAAGATCCGCATGTAGCTTAATTGGAGTGTCCATTCCTTGAACTCTAAAAATGCAACTCTTTATCTAGAGGGAAATGTGGACAACCTAGAACTTCAACCATAGGCGAAGAAAATAATGTGCTCTTCTAGCAGCAAAATGGTCTTTAAAAATTTAAATCTTTAATGCACTGACAAACCAGGGTGGAGTGTATCTATCGTCAAATGTTGTGGCTCGATAAAATCCTGCAGATTGTTGTACCCAGCGTAAAAAGAAATAAGCATTCCCCACCTAGACATACTTTGAACGATCTGAAGAGAGAGATGTCAATTTTTCTAAAAAAAGGAAGTGACAACTTTTAACACTCACTTATGCCCAAGGACAAGCTTTCCCAGGTGACGGGATGTGTAGTTAATGCAAATTCTCTACGAAAATGAAGGCCAATTGGTGATGACATAAGAGAACACCACCCCCCAATGAACCAATATACCCGTTATGCATTAGAAATTAATGACAATGGGACTTGGGATGATCTGTGTTCCACTTCAAATTTAAGATCAATCCAGATTAGACACCCGGATGCTGATGGTGAAGTGACTTCATTTTGACTCGTTAGCATGGAAACTGAATGTTCTCCCCCAAAGCTGCCTTATTTTCTAAATCATCAGCTAAGTAATTTCCTTCCTGGTAAATGTGGTTAGCTGTTGTGGATTCAAAATTTTTAATTAAATTTGAAATTACCTCCAGAATGGCCTACAATTTCTAGTTTGGGGAGCACTCTGTTCTCACAGAATTTATTGTAATCAAAGAGTCCCCTTCAATTTCTAGTTTTTTAAGGCCCAGATCCCATACCAAAGAGATTCCTAAAAGTAGATCTTTGAATTTTGCCACATTACTAGTATCATTTTCCAAAGGTTTTTCCATTTTGGCAATAAGAGATCCATCACAGGAGTGAATGATGCATCCTGCTCTAGAAGGGCCATGATTCCCCTTTGAAGCTCCATCAAAATTCAATTTATACCATCCTAGAGGAGGAGGTTTCCATTTACAGTTTTCTCTGAGTATAACATTTTCTTTCACACCAATGCCAATTATTGGGGGAGATTTTAGCCCAAACCATTTTTTGATCATGAGGTCATCCCAACTAGTGTAAAACTTGTGTTGACCACTTTGCATTTGAATTATGGAACTCATGACTTCCACTACATAGGATTCAATCTGATTGAGAATAGAGGATTTATCCATTGAAGTCTCTTGGAAGATTCTCCCATTCCTTTCTTTCTAAATTTTCCAAATCAGGATGGAAGTAGTGATTAACCATAAGTTTCCACGTAGACTATTTGTGAATAGTTGAGGCCAAGAGGAGAAAAGTGACAGAATGTCATTCGGGAGGGAAAAGGACCAACCCAACTTTGCACATAACCATTGCCAACACTTCGAGGAAAAGGGACATGAGAGTACCAGATGATTCATGTCCTCTTCATTACTTAAGCAGAGAACACAACTGGGTGGTCCATGGAATCCCATCTTCTTAAACCAATTGACAGTTAGGATTTTTCCCTAGATTGCTGCCCAGGAGAAGATACCTGCTTTGGTAAGACAAACTTTATTCCAACAAAGATACTAAAATAATTGGGGTAGTTTGTGAGATGAAGTGTCTGAGAGGATGATGTATCCTGCCTTTGCCTTATAATCCCCTATTTTGGAACCATTCCATATAACTTCATCTTTACCTTTTTTAATAAAGAAGGATCTGTTCTCTAAAATATTTTTCACTTGTTGAAGTTAAATTGGATCAATATTAAGCTGATCGAATTGTTTCCATTACCAAGATCCACCAGCCACTGAGATCCTGGAGAAAAGTAGTCTTTCACCAGAGGCCCCAATTTTGAATGCAAATATTTCTGATGTTGTTGGGTCCTAGAAATTGATTAATGCTTGGGAATCCACCCCATGAGTCATCCCAAAATTTGGCAATTGAACCATCTTTGATATTCCATGATAAATTATTTTCTATTAGTCCTTTTGAGTTGTGTATGAAGTTCCAAATTCTGGAACCTCGAGGAAGGTTATAAGTTCTAATTACCAGTTCATCCTCTAAATGGTTAAAATATTTACCTCTAAGAATTCTGACCCACTTGAGATTCTTTTCCTTTAATATTTTCCAGTATAGTTTTGCTCCAAGAGCCTAATTTTGCCACTGTAGATTTTTAATTCCAGTGCCTCCTTCCACAACTGGATTACAAATCTTGTCCCATGAGATCAAAGTGAATTTTCTCTTGGTATCAGTTCCTTGCCAAAAAAAATTCCTCAGCCTTTTAACAATGTTCAAGTAGCTTCCATATGGGAGGAAGAGACAAGACATAAGATAAATGGGGATAGCTGCCAGAGTTGCTTTAATGAGGACCACCCTCCCAGCCCATGAAAGCCATTTTTCTTTCCAAGAATCCATCTTCCTATCCAATTTCTCTCCAACTGATTTCCATGCATTTTCATTTCTTATAACTTTATCAATAGGGATGTCGAGGTATATGCATGGAAAGGATCCAATCTTATACTTGAATATTTTACTTATATTATGTTGGGTTTTCTTTCTAGTGTTTAGAAAGAAAATTTTTGATTTTTCTTTGTTGGTCACTTGGCTCGAAGCCAAGGCATACTTGTCTAAAGTTTCCTTCAACATTTTAGCCTCTTTGAAATTTCCATTTCCAAAAGGGAGAATATCATCCGCAAATTCTGATGAGTGACAACCTTGACTAGAGATGTAATTTCCACCCCTTGTATAGCTCCTTGATTTTGAAGAATGATTAATCTACACCCAAAAGCTTCTGCCATGATAATGAAGAGAAAGGGGGAAAGGGGATCACCTTGCCTAATCCCATTAGATCCTTCAAAAAATCCCACAGGAGAACCATTTACCAGAATTAAAAATTTTAGGTTAGAGATACAATAATAAATGAGATTTATCTAGGCTTTTGAGAAGCCGAACTTCTCCATACATTTAGCAAGGAATCTCCAATTGACTTTGTCATAAGCCTTTTTGATGTCTAATTTGATAATCATACTTGGATGTTTATTACATTGAATTGAGAAAATGGTTTCCTATGCAATAATGATACCATCAAGAATTGACCTGCCTGGAACAAACCATGTTTGTTCCTCACTAATAATCTTACTCAGGAACAATTTTAGCCTATTGGCTAGAGCTTTAGACAAGATTTTATATAATGTATTATATAAAGAAATTGGTCTGAATTCATCCATGCAGGAGGCATTTTATTTCTTAGGAATTAAAGCTATGAAAGTATTACTGATTTTATTTAAGAATCTACTTGAAGCACGTCCTCCCTCCAAAGCATCAGTGAGTTCCTTACCAAAAATGTGCCAGTAGTGCAAGAAAAAGCAAGGAGGGAAACCATTCGGTCCAGGAGCTTTATCCAGGGCCATTTGTGAGAGAGTTCTCAGTATTTCCTCCTTAGATAATTTAGCAATGAGCAAAGAATTATCTTCTTTTGAAATGAGTTTAGGAATGTCCTTGAGCAAATCATCTTGTTCTGCAAGGTGGGAGACATCAGAGTGATTTAATAATTTTGTGTAGAACTTGATAATTGCCTTTTGAATCTCAATCTGATCCTGTATGAGAGGTCCATTCTCCATGTTGATTTGGTGGATCCTATTGATGTTACGCCTTTGTTTAGTACTATTGTGAAAAAATTATGTTTTTTTCCCCTGCCTCTAACCAATTCTCTCTGGATTTTTGCTTCCAAAAGGTTTCTTCCTTGGTTAAGATGTCTTCATGATCACTGAGAAGATCCTTTCCTAGGTCATATCTCTCCTTATTCATCCCCAAATGCATAATGGTGTCATTGAGATGCTTAATATTACCCTCCACATCCACCTTGGATTCAAAAATGTTATTGAAATGAGTTATGTTCCAAGAGAGTAAATTCTGTTTGATGTATTTTAATTTTGAAACAAAGCAGAATAACTTTGAACCTTTAATACTACATTCCTTCCACCACTCTGCTATTAGATTCAAAAAATTGTCATCTTTCATCCACATGTTTTCAAATTTGAAAGGGCAATGTACTAGTTTGTGCTCTCCAAGGAATTCCAATTGAATGGGGAAATGATCTGATCCAGAGGTTGGTGAAATAGAAGCTTTGAGATCAAAAGGAAACAAAGAAAGATCCCCATTGAAAAAGAATCTATCCAACTTCTCAGCGATGTTACTTGGGCCCAACTTTTTTTTGTTCCATGTGAATTTTCCATTCTCCAACTCAATTTCCATCAACATTTCTGCTTGGAGCCAATCATTGAAGATGGATTGAGATTGGGAATCCGTTTGAGATCCACCCAATTTTTCAAAGGGATGAACAATGGCATTAAAATCTCCTCCAATTAGGATGTTTTCATTTGTGTGGTCTAGAAAATGTTCACTCAATTCAACCCAAACTTCATTTTTTCTCCTCCTCAGATTCAGCTCATAAACATTCACTATATAAAATTGAAGATTAGAAGCTAAACTCCAAACTTCCCCACCCATCCAATTCTGGTTTTTACCTTTGCTGATAAATCTAGTATTCCTTGGATTCCATAGTATTGCAATACCACCAGAAGAGTCCACAACATCATATCCCTCCACAGACCAATCCCCAAGTGTTTTGGCAAAGGAGGAGAGTTGGTCTATATTCATTTTTGTTTCCTGTAGAAGAACTAAATCCGGTTTGGCCAGTAGGATGCATCGTTTAACTATTCACTGCTTGTTAGGGACATTGAGACCCCTAAAATTCTAGGAGAGGACCTTAATTGTAACTTGGGAAGGAACTTCCCCTTCCCTACATTAAAATAATATGTGATTTTGGCTTGTTCTAGATCCTCACCATCCTCCGATCTTAATGAGACCATGGATTTCCTACCTCTATTCTTCTTTTTGACTATCCCGCAATCATAAGTTCCACTATTGGTAAATGATTTTTGAATTCCAAGGGTTTGAGGAGGAACAGTAGAAACATTATCTATAAAAGAAACTCCACCTAATTCCTTGTCCACCCCAGGTACTTCCTGGGAAGCCAATGCAATATTATCCTTGTAAGATACCAAACCTTCTATCTTGCTCCATCTATCTTCCTCTTCAACATAATCTTCTTCTAGTAATCTTTCAACAAAAGAAAAGGAGTTGTTCTCCTTACCTAAATCATCATGTTGAATTCCTCCAAAGAGATCATAGATCGCTTGAATTTTGGGAGAGATGGGAGATTGACTGCCTCTATCTACTGAAGCTGACTCCTTTACCCTTCTTGCCTTCTCTATTCTATGTGAAAGGCCCCTTTTATTCCCAGATTTCCTCTCCTTTTCTTTTTTGGCAACAGGTGACAACGGTATAATCCCTCCCATAATTTTGGACCTAACTCTAGACTTCTTTTCAGAATCAGTTAGCTTGACGGGATCAGTAATCTCTTCTTTCAATTCTCTTAATTCTTTAGCTCTAAGTCTGGATGATTTCTTGCATCCCGTGCTATTAATGGGGAAATCTAAATCGGGAGAAAATGCCAATGGAGAGGAAGGACTAACTCCATTTCTAATATTTGGAATATCATGTTTCTTGTCCTTGTTAGAGCCAAAGTTTAGCTCAGCCTTCACACTGGTCTATAAGTTCCCGATCTTGGTCTGTAACATATCTTCCTCCGGCATTTATGAGGGAACTGAGGAAGGAACATATTCCATATAGGGGTTGACCAAAGGTGTGTTTTCCATGTCACCCTCTAGTAAACCATTGCTTCCATCCCTGGCCTTTGGAATATCCTTCTCTGCCACTACTTGATCCACGATTTGAGATATCATTTCTGCTTGGACTTCTCTGAACCACTTCAGCAATAGTTGTTCGACTATCTTTTGATTGAAAAAGGTCCAACGTTCTTAGATTTGTTGTCCATATCTGAAAATGTTGAGTCCCACCTCAAAATTCTAGGAATGGATGACAGAGGCTTACTAATATATGAATTCATTAGATGCATCTTATGGAGAAAAAAACTATTGTGTTTCCCTCCATCTAGCACCAACAATTTAGGCCCCTGCTAGTTTTGGATTTCAAATGGGTCTGCAACTTGACTCTTTTCTAGTGTCAAGAGGTGAGGAGATGTTCTTCCATATTGAGTCATCCACTCTTGAATTATCTAGTAAAGGAATTGGAGAAAAAGTTCCAAGGTTGTCTTAATAGATTCTTCCTCTGAGGCTTTCAAAGTAACATCAGAATGATCCAAAATCCCCGCTTCTGGGAATAAATCTCTATCTTTGGAGTATTTATCTGAATGAGACCTATTGCAATCATCCTTCCTATTAAGCAAGATATTCACATGTGGATCCCAGTCTAAGTTTTTATCCTCTGGACACATCTCAGAAGCTAGCCATTCTTCAGCAGAAATTTGTTTCATGTCATAGGAGATAGATTGGATCCACGTACCAAATCTTGAGATAATCTTTAAGGATCTTGGAAGTTCTTTAGAGAGATTCATAAAAAGGCACATAAAGGTTGAGGCTGAATTACAACAGTGCTTATGTTTAAGGTATATGCACAATTTATTTGCAATAATTTGTAGTATCTCAAAATCTCTGTATTCTTCAGGAAGATTGTTTAAGCTAATCCACATTGGAATAAACCTGACCAAATTTGTAGAGCTGACAAAGTTAGGAGTCCAATGTTGCATATGAAGCCCATGGTTTTTGTAGAACCATGTCTTAAACTTGAAAGTGTTATCTCTGCTATTCTTGTCCTTGAAGATAACCAAGAAGTACCCAAAATCATCATCAATCACTTCTATTTTGAGAATGTTGCTCTAGTGAGCAAAGGCCCAAGTGGAAAACTACGGGAGGAGAAGCTTTGTGTTCCAAAACTTACATATAAAATCATGTTGACTTAGAAAGTGACTTCTTTGAGCCAAAAAATCCAAAGAGAAGGTGATGGTGACATCCTCTGGACTAAGCAGAGGATGATCATGCGTAGTTGTTGTCTTAGGGGTCTCCATCAGGCTTGCAGTTCTACCCGTAATATGTCCTACTTTAGCCGAGGTAAGAAGACCCTATTGAGGATGTTGTGTGTTTTCTTGTAGACTATTAACAGGTCTCCATCTCATATTAATTATTTGAGAGGAGGTTTCTGACCTTAGAGATGAATTCCCTATGGGTGTCCACAGATTACGATGCATCTGAGGTCTGTGGTATCTTTTGACTGCTCCATTTTCCATTTGAATCTTATTGTTCCTGAATATTTCCAATCTTCTTTTGTGAATGTCCCAATGAAGATTGGACTAGGCCTTCTTTGGCAATGGAGGGTTAAACGACCTTCCCGCTTAGGTGGTTGGAAATATCGGTATGGAGTTTGGGTTGAGAGGTGAAGTTCTCCATCTTTTTAATGACCTTCGATGCTCTCGAGAACTTTCCCTATTTCTCTTCCGGCTCATTCTAAACTCTATCTCTTGTGATCTGAGAGAAGGCCATGGTGACCATTTGAAAATTTGTTGATGTTTTTTTGGACCAAGGTTCCATCCATTCCCTCTATTTTTCATAGCCCTTCCACTCCCACTAGCTGTATCTTCCCATTTCCCATTGCTCTTCAAAGACCGAAAGGATGGTCCCATGAATCTCTGGTTTTTCTTGCACAGGAAGGCGTCCATCATCCTTGGTTGTGTTGCATTGTTGTATGTATTATTTATGGCAAAGGTGAAGATGTAAGCACAATATTTATTATCTCCTTAGTGCCTCTTATTACAGAGATAGTTGCTTTGTCATATGTGATTGCCCATATTATATCACTGTGATTTTTAGTTTAGTAGAAGTACAAGTAGAAAAGTAAAAGAAGGTCGATTGACTGCATTGAGATTATCATCTAGGGATATTCATTTAATATCTAAGAGAAAATTAATGGCAATTGGAGAAATAGGCAACATTGAATGGAGAATTAGAACTTTATATAAAGTTGGTAGAAAAATATCCTTGACCTGTTGGGGCTATAATGTACTTGGAAGAAAGAGTAAGAAAAGAAATAAATATAGTGATGTTGTAATCCTTCGTTGATGCATGTAGGAATATTTGTAAATCCATTTTATGTTCTATCAATAATTTAGAAAGAAGACAATCAACCATTGTGATTTTACTAAGTTCTACTTACTTTTTCTTCCCCCCTTAATTAAAGCACCACGATAATTTGACAACATTGTATTTAACATCCATAACATAACACGAATTGAATTACATGTTGCATTAATGAAGGTAAAAAAAATATAATACATTTGAAAAAAAGTGATAAATTTATCTATATAATCACAATATGCCACAATAACATATGAAATATTTTTCTCGATTAATAAATACTATTTGAAATAGTATAAAATAATATTAAAACAAAAAAAATTATATGAATAACAAATAACCCGAGCAACAATTTGTGGGTTTTAGGCCAGAGACAGGGATCAATATCATCGCCACAATGACAAGATACATGGATATTGCAGAAATTTCCCACTGCACAAGATGCCCACCGAATGGAATGGGAGTCAATGGTAGCACCCACCTTGGGTAAAGAAGAAAAAACCCTCAAAGTACAGGGGAGAAAATGAGAAGTCACTTCCTCTGCTCCAGAACCAACTGGGTGGTCTACAGGATGGGTACCACGGTCTAGGTTATCGGTGCCAGTGTTAACAGACGAGCACAACCGGCTAGCAAAACTGACCAGCAATGTTAACTATCCAGAAGAATCGACCAGAAGATCTGACAAACAGAACCGACTAGCAGGGTTAACTGACCAGTAGAACCGACCAACAAAACTGACCTGCAAAACCGACTAGCAAACCGACTAGCAGGGTCAACCGACCACCAAAATTGACTAACAAAACTGACCAGCAGAACCGACCAGCAGAATGGGTGAAGAACTAACAGAATATCCGAGTAGGTTTTAATTTTGTAATATGCTACTTTTGATGCCACTATGGGTCTAAATTGACCAAAAACTTGGAAGGTGCACACCGTAAACATTGCTCAACGTAGTTAGGTGGTGATTTTGTCTTTGAATATAATTATTTGAATACTTTTTATTGTCAAAATATCTTTGCTATATTGTAATTGAGCAAGGATTCTGGGTTTTCTTACTGGTTCTTTCCTGGATGAGCTCTTGAACCAGCTTATATTAATAAATATATTGTTGGAGATTTACTTCTGGCCGCTAGTTGATTGTATGTTTTTCATTGATGACAACATATAATATACAGTAGTGTTCTATATGTACTTATCAGAATGATGGTATCAAGCCTTGCATAGTTATATTCATGTTGTAGACATGTTGTTTATGTTTTGTTCATACACACAGACTCAGATATGAAGTTTCAGTTGTGTTGTGTAATTCTGTTAAATGACAGTTACAGTTTCTGGAGTTTGTCTGTACAGAGCTGACGTATTGCATTAGTTCTTGAGTTGCACCTATCTTTGAGATATGCGTGTGTAAATTCAAGTTTAGTTATGAGTTGAATATATTTACCTAAAGGTGTCAAACGTGTTTCAACAAGATTGCAATGTTAGAGTTAATTTGGTGAGACCGACTTTGTGAAGCGTTGCGTCTATTCAGTTTATATTGCGCGGTTGTAATTATGCTTGCGTGGTTAGTTAAGCCAACAAGGCTGTTATGAAGAGTTTCCTAATAGGTCCCATGATCTCATACTTTGAGGAAGATACTTATAGTAGTTCATTTGTGGAACTCTAAGTGTGAATGAGAAGGTAAGAGACAGAAAATGTATAGAGAAGAATATCAGTTGTTTTTCATTCATCAAGGATCTATGTGAAGAAGAAGTGAAAGATTATAATACACTAGAACTGATCAAGATAGAAGGTCTACTCTACAGTTCATCATCAGATATAGTGCATATCTGTTCTATAGAAGGTTGTAGCCTTCACCATTGAAGTAGTGAGCTTTTGGACAATGAGTCCTCACCCTTAACATGGTTATTTATAAAAGATTCCTAACAGGGTCAGACCCTTAACTAGGTCACTATACTTATTGCATTGTAAAGAACAACTCCTAACAGGGCTGCAAGATCTTCTAACAGGGATTATTGTAAATAAGTATAGTTCATTGTAGGTGTTAATTCCCACCAGGATTTTTACCATTTGGTTTCCCTGTAACCAAATTGTGGTGTTGTCTATTGTGTTACTTGAATGTGCATTTACTTTATTGTATTCTAGAGTTAATAAAAGACAAAGAATTAAATTAGTTGATAACTGATTCACCCCCCCTCCTAGTTATCCTTTGGGACTATTCTAACAATTGGTATCAGAGACAAGTGCCTTGAAGAGAAATCCTAACAGCTTAAGGTAGATTAGATGGCATACTTCAGAAAAGAGAGTCCTAAGTTCGATGGAGAGAATTATCTGGATTGGAAGAACAAAATGATAACACATCTACAGTGTGTTGGTTTTGACATCTTTGAGATAGCCACACAAGAAGTTGTTATTCCCTCTCGAAAAGACCTCTCAAGAGATGATGCTACTAGTAAACAAAAGGATACATTCACAACTAATGCAGTTGCCAAAGAAGCCCTTATAAGTGCACTATCTGACATTGAATTCTCTAAGATCAAGAAAGTAGACAAGGCATACAAAATATGGAAGTATTTAGAAAATATGTTTGAAGGAGATATCCAAGCAAAGAATGTGCACAGAAAGACATGGAAAAAGAAATACAACAATCTTGAGATGTTACCTGAAGAGAACATCAGAGCCTATAATCATAGGATAAATGAAGTAGTTTCTGGAATCAGAAATAATGGTGGAGAAATATCAGAAGAAGACATATTGGACAAGTTGTTGACTAATTTAATAGAAAACTATGAGAACAAGATCAATATTCTAGAGGAAACCATGTAATTTTCACAAGACTTCAAGAGAGAGACTTTGATCAGTAAAATCTTTGCATTTGAGATATCAATATTGAAGACTGAACACAAAAGTGAAACAACCTTCAAAGCCTCAGTTCATGGTAAGAAACCTTTACACATCTCTAGCAATATTGAGAAAGAAGAAGTTGATGAAGAACTAGAAGAAATCATTTCCATGTTTGCGAAAAGAGAAAAGAAAGGCAAAGGAAAGTACAAAGGACAATTGCCATTCAAATTTTTTTCATGTAACAAGATTGGTCACTTTGCATCCAAGTGTCCCACAAGAGTAAAGAAATTTAGATCTGATTATAAACCAAAATATAGAAAGGAATTCTATCATGCTAAAGAAGGTATAATTGATGAAGATTCAGGAGAAGATGAAATTGGATTCATTTCCCTTAAAGACATGGAAAAATTGCTTGAGGAAATGGACATTGAAGATGAAAAGGAAGCACAGGAGTTAGCCCTAATTTCCGAAGCAGACATTAGGACTGATTGGATCATTCACAATGGATTCTCTCATCACATGACAAGTGATAAAGATAGATTTGTTCATCTAGACAAGTACAAAGGTGGTATGGTTAGATTTGGAGATAACACTCCCAAACCTATCATAGGTAGAGGATCTATGACCCTGGATGGAAAGAATAAGACAGATGATGTTCTGTACGTTGATGGATTACATCACAATTTACTAAGTGTTGGACAACTACTTGACAAAGGTTATCATTTGGAATTAAAAGAAAACAAATGCATTATTAGAAACAAAGAAGGAGACATGATTGCATCAGGCTCAAAGACAAAAGGTAATGTTTTTCAGCTCAATTCAGATGTAAGTTGTTTTGTTGCAAAAGTGGATGACAGTTGATAATGGCACAAGAGACTTTGTCATATCAATTTTGATAATATAATAAAGATAAGCAATTTCAAGGTAGCTAGAGACCTTCTAAGTATTGCAAGACCAGTTGATACAATGTGTAGGGAATGTGTTATGGGAAAGCATGTAAGGAGTTCTTTTAGAAGCAAGCAGAACTCAGCATAAAACAAGTTAGACTTAGTGCATACAGATTTATGTGGTCCTACTCAAACAAGATCATACTACGGAGAAAGGTATTTCATTTTGTTTGTTGATGATTTTTCAAGGATGATGTGGGTTGTGTTCTTAAAGGAGAAGTCTGAAGCCTTTGAGAAGTTCAAAATATTCAAAGCCAAAGTTGAGAATGAATCTGGATTAAAACTAAAATGTCTAAGATCAGATAGAGGAGGAGAATTCACCTCTGACTAGTTTCATGACTACTTTGAAGAACATTGAATCAAAAGATAGTTGAGTGCACCCAGAACCCCTCAGTAGAATGGGATTATAGAAAGAAGGAACAAGATCATACTTGATACAGAGCGCACTATGATGATTGAAGGAAAGTTGTACACACCTATTGGAGAGATGTAGTCAATACAACAGTCTATACTATCAATAGAACACAACTAAGACCAGGTGCAGATGAGACACCTTATGAAGTTTGGTTTGGTAATGTACCTACAGTAAAATACTTTAGAATCTTTGGCAGCAAGTGCTACATCAAGAGAGATGATGGAGTTGGCAAGTTTGATGCTAGAAGTGATGAAGGTATTTTCCTTGGTTATTCTACTAAAATAAAAGCATACATGTTTCAATTTAAGATTAAAGAAGATAATTGAAAGTACTCATGTAAAGATTAATGAGAAGTTCATGGTCCAAGAGAGGTACTATGAATATGCATCTATGATTGAGGATGAACCCAGGCCTAACAGTAAAGACACTATTATTGAAGAAATGTTTGATTGCATTGATGTTTCATGTAATGAACCTGAATCAAGAAAAGAAGTATCATAGATTAAAGATGAGGATGTCACACCAAAATTTTCAAAATTCACATCTAGGTATCATTCAAAAGATGATATCATTGGAGATCAGAGCAGCAGTGTTTTGACTAGATCTAAAGTAAAACATTTAACAATGGATGAAGAGGTATGTTTTCTTTCACAGATTGAACCTTTAAATGTTGAAGATGCTTGCAAGGATTCTGATTGGCAGAAAGCAATGGAAGAAGAATTAGATCAAATAATAAAAAATGACACATGGAAATTGGTTCCTAGACCTAGTGACAAAAATGTGATTGGAACAAAGTGGGTATTCAGGCACAAGATGAATGAAGATGGTACAATGGTCAGAAGAAAAGCAAGACTAGTGTGTAAAGGATATGCATAGAGGGAAGGGATAGATTAAACTGACACATTTTCCCCTATGAGCAGATTAGAAGCCATTAAGTTATTCTTTGCCTATGCAACATTCAAAGACTTCAAAGTATATCAAATGGATGTCAAAACAGCCTTTCTGAATGGTGACTTGAAGGAAGAAGTCTACATAGAATAGCTTGAAGGATTTAATCTATCAGATAAACCAGACATGGTATGCAGATTGAAGAAAGCACTCTATGGAATTAAACAGGCCCCAAGAGCTTGGTATGAGAGACTAGATGGTTAACTTACCAAGATTGGATTTAAGAAAGGAGTAGAAAATTGTAACCTATTCATAAGAGAGACACCTGATGGATTATTACTTGTTTCCATATTTGTTGATGACATTATCTTTGGAGGTAATGACAAGCTTAGTGTAGAATTTGCAAAAGAAATGCAGAATGAATTTGAAATGAGCATGATTGGTCCTATCAAATATTTTTTGGGATTAAATGTAAAGCAGATAGATAAATGAATATTTATAAATAAGTCCAAATATGTGAAGGAAATATTGAAGACCTTCAAGATGGAAGACTATAAGCCAATATGCACTCCTATGATAACAGGAAGCAAGCTTTCTAAAGAACATGATTTCACAGCAGTTGACAAGACGTTGTATAAGTCCATGATTGGAAAAATTATATATCTTACTCAATCTAGACCAGACATATCTAATGCACTTGGCATTGTTGGTAGATTTACAGCAGAACCAAAATAGAATCACCTAATGGAAATAAAGAGACTATTTAGATATCTAAAGGGAACTATAGACTATGGTTTATGGTATCCAAAATCAGAGAATGTACAACTTCATGTGTATACAGATGCAGATTGGATAGGTTGTATTGATGAAAGGAAGAGTACTTCTGGAGGAGCAGTATTTCTTGGAGATAGGTTGGTTTCTTGGGTAAGCAAGAAGAAGAATTGTATCTCTCAGTTAACAGCAAAAGATAAATATGTTGCAGCAACATTGAATTATTCAACAATGGTTTGGATCAAGTAGATGGTTAAATATTTTGGTATACAAGTTGATTATCCTATTGTTTTTCACTGTGATAACACCAGTACTATCAACATGTCAAGGAACCTTGTGATGCATGCAAAGAAAAAGCACATTGAGATTAAATACCACTTTCTTAGAGAAAAAGTTGCAGGTAATGAAGTAAAATAGACTATGTGAGCACCAAAGAAAAGTTGGCAGATATTTTCACAAAGCCTTTATCAAAAGACACTTTTGAGTATCTCAGGGAGAAGCTAGGAGTAATTCCCTCTCCTGAGTCTGATTAGATAAAGTAGCAAGAACTTCAGTCCATAGTGACTGATGAATGGTTTACTACTCTACTTCTAGAGTAGTACCTGTGCCTAATTGTTTATGGCGCCCTTTGCCATTGATGTCAAAGGGGGAGTATATAGTAAGGGGAGCATATACTCTGGGGGAGTATAAAAATAGACAAAGGAGCTGCAGCAGTGTAGAGGAATATTTGATGAGGATATTGAGAAGATTGTAAAAAGAAAGAAGACACCATGTGTTGAAGATGTTTTTAATATCATATGTTGCCATCAATGTCAAAGGGGGAGATTGTTGGAGATTTACTTCTGGCCGCTAGTTGATTGTATTTTTGTCATTAATGACAACATATAATATATAGTAGTGTTCTATATGTACTTATCAGAATGATGGTATCAAGCCTTGCGCGGTTATATTCATGTTGTAGACATGTTGTTTATGTTTTATTCATACACGCAGACTTAGATATGAAGTTTCAGTTGCGTTGTGTAATTCTGTTAAACAACAGTTACAGTCTTTGGAGTTTGTCTATACAAAGCCGATGTATTGCATTAGTTCTTGAGTTGCGCCTATCTTTAGGATATGCGTGTGTATATTCAAGTTTAGTTATGAGTTGAAGATAGTTATCTAAAGGCGCCAAACATGTTTCAACAAGATTGCAATGTTAGAGTTAATTTGGTGAGGCTGACTTTGTGAAGCATCGCGTCTATTCAATTTATATTGTGTGGTTGTAATTATGCTTGCGTGGTTAGTTAAGCCAACAAGGATGTTATGAAGAGTTTCCTAACAGGTCCCATGATCTCATACTTTGAGGAAGATACTTATAGTAGTTCATTTGTGGAACACTAAGTGTGAATGAGAAGGTAAGAGACAGAAAATGTACAGAGCAGAATATCAGTTGTGTTTCATTCATCAAGGATCTATGTGAAGAAGAAGTGAAAGATTACAATACACTGGAACTGATCAAGATAGTAGGTCTACTCTACAGTTCATCATCAGATATAGTGCATATCTATTCTACAAAATATTGTAGCCTTCACCATTGAAGCAACGAGCTTTTGGACAGTGAGTCCTCACCCTTAACAGGGTTATTTGTAAAAGACTCCTAACAGGGTCAGACCCTTAACCAGGTCACTATACTTATTGCATTGTAAAGAACAACTCCTAATAGGGTTGCAAAATCTTCTAACAGGGATTATTATAAACAAGTATAGTTCATTATGGGTGTTAATTCCCACTGGGGTTTTTACCATTTGATTTCCCCATAACCAAATTGTGGTGTTTTCTATTGTGTTATTTGAATGTGCATTTACTTTATTATATTCTGGAGTTAATAAAAGACAAAGAATTAAATTAGCTGATAACTGATTCACCCCCCCCTCTCAGTTATCCTTTGGGATTATTCTAACATATATTCAGTGGCTAGCCCACTTTTGCCTAAAATAATAATAATAATAATTTTATTTTATAATTTAAAATAAAATTCTATGTAAAATTAAAATTTTAAAAATCTATTTTTCACATTATAATAACATTTTAAAATAAAAAATGTTACTTTTTAAAATTTTATAAAAGGAAAAATGTCTTACTATTGACAAATAATAGAAATAATAATTTTATATTAAAATTAAAATTAAAATAAAATGTAAAATTTAAATTTAAATTTGAAATTCTAATTTCATTCGAACAATGAACACAACGGAGAAATGAATTGATCTTCTTCATCCGTCTTCACAACTATTCATTGTAACTGGCTCATGATAATGTGGAATGTGTTTAGATGCTCTACAACAGTCTCTATGAATCATCCAGAGAGTATACAACTTTCTCCTTAGAAAAAAAAAACTTATTTACAAAAGATTTTAGTCTAGTCTATGCTCCTCAATTTATTCTAAAGGAGGTCAGTGAAGGTTTCTCCCACAACATTCAAAAGGATTGAATCTAACAAATAAAGACTAACCATGCATCTTTCTATGTGATCCAACACTTTCCAATTTAATCATGGTTGTAGGTTTGAAGCCTACAATATTTCATCCATTTAAACGTTATCACATATAACTAAATGTTAAATAAGAGGTATGCCACCAAAATTAAAGCAAGCTTCTAGTTTTTAGAATAAAATTTAAGTAAATCTAAACAACTTCGGACATAAATACTTATAGGCAGTAGAAATTTGAATTCAGAAGAATCCAACAAAATAGATATTCAACTCTAACATTAATTCATATAACCAATGACAAAACCATATTGTGTAGATCAAGGTAAAAATAAAACTCCTAGTCTGTAGTTGAATACAGATGGAATAAAGAAAAAATACATGCAAGGCCACTTGAAAATCACAAACCAATTAAACGATATAGTTTAGATTTCATATGAGTGATGTTGGCATTCAAAAAAGATAAAGATGAAATAAGAGAAAGATAAGGAACTGTGCACACCCTAAAAAAAATGAGTTATTTGGAAAGTGATGGAGTCACAGTCGGAGTTCCCCCAATGGAGATGGTCCAACCATACAAAAAGAGTCAATATAGTGGAATCTATCAACACAAATATTTAAGAACTCAATAATGAATAATCAACATGCCTTGTAGGCCTTCTTATTTGATGATCATATTTTTCCATTAGTATACAAAGGAAACAATTTTTGAACCATCGGTAACATGATCACTGAAAGATAGGTTATAGTGCAACCCAACATAATAGTTTACAGAGGTTACCAAAAATGATAAGTTCACTATCACCAATAGACATGTTATAATGTAAACCGATGACACAACCTAAAGAGTAACCTGAAAGAGCTGTTAACAGTGTAAAACTGACAAACATGTTCATAGAGGAAGCTGATAGAGAAGTTCACAGTGAACACCGAGAGTCAGTCTACAAAGAAAACAGAGAATTGGAATGTCTACAGAGACATCACCGAGGAAAGACTACAGAGAAACCCGAGCACCAGTCTACCGAGAGATGGTTTTATTCCAAGAAATGTGGATCTGACTTACACGTCAGATAAAACACTTAAGTTTTATATTTATCTTTAAATCTTATCTTTAAAACCATTTCCTGAGGGACAAGTAAAGCAAATATAATTGTTTTAATCAGTCTAACTGATTGTAAACATGCAGACTAGGATATCAAGGTCAAGTTGTAAAAATTTGATCATAGAGTTATTATTGAAATTCGTGAAACCTATTTAGGACAATTCATTGTATAAATATATGTGTAATCAATCAGAACAAAAAGAGGTGATGATTATTGTAGAGGGGGAACACATCTATGGATCACATACATAGTTTTATGCAGAAGGACAACAAAAGATGAAATCAGTTATCAAGAGCTAGATTCAAGGCTATTGAGCAGAACAAAGGTATTAATCAATCACCATAAGTGATACATCATATTGTGAACTTAAAGGATCTATACTCAATAATTAAAGATTGCATATCTTCAGGTCAATAAGTATTTTTGACTGCATTCTAACAAATGTAGCAAATAGAAGAAATCCTTTAAGAATGTGGATTTAATAATCCTTATGTAAATCTCTTAATCGAGTGCACACTAAACAATGTTGCTAAATATCTTAATAAAGTAGACCTTAAATAGTCTAAACATGTTACTCCTAACAGGGTAAGATCATCATAAGTGATCAAACTTGTAACCCTTAACCAACCCCTTCCATTTTGCAGATAGTGAAGTTTTTTGGGTTTCATCCCCACCGCATTTTTTACCTTCTAACATGGGTTTTCTTCTTTACCAAATCTTGTGTCATGTGTCATTAAATTTCTATGAATGTTTACATGCAAATTGAGTTTATGATTTGATATTACATACACAAAGATAGAATAACACATATGGTCGCTAATGCAAGGAATTGATTACTAAAGGATTAAGGTTAATTGATAAAAAATTTCAAGGGTACTGTTTCACCCCTCCCCTCTCAGTACACACCATTCTATTATTCCAACAATTGGTATCAAAGCTAGATCTCTTATTTTGAAAATTTTAAATCACTTGAGAGAAAATTTAATACAATGGAAAGGTATAAGGTAGACAAGAGCATTGAGAATCAGAAGTTAGAGATACATATCTTCTATGAGAAATACAAAACAACAAGAATAAAGATGAGAGAGCTACTGGATGAAAGAAAGGTTATGTCATCTCGCTGCAATGAAACAGGCTATCATGAAGAAGAGATACCTGATTTATTTGAATCATCAGGATCTACATATGTTTGAGATTAAAATACATGGACAAAATGCACACTATATGGTAGATATGGACACATAGCTACAAAATGCATGAGAAAATGGATGAGAAGGTCTAGAAGCTGGACTAACCCTGAAATGGCTTGATTACACTGTCATAAGGTCAATCAGCTAAGCAAGGAATGCAGAGACCAAGTGAAAAAGACAAGCACTTTTTCCAATGGCAATACCATTGAAGACATCAGGAAGATGAGAAACAAAATGTGGAGGAAAGCTACAAAAAAAGATGATGCTGGACCAAGCAATACAATTGGTGACACCTTATCCAATGGAACTGGTGATATCACCACCCCCACCTAAGGAAAAAAAGTAAGTATGGAACTATGCTATACAAAGCTATATATTACATTAGTTCCATTATACATTGATAATATGCCAAACTAGCATGAATAAAGATGCACTATGATATTACTTGTTATGAATTTGTGAATTCAATCTCGTCAGTCAAATTCTTACCGAGAATCGTCGGTGAACATACACAAGTTAAGTTGATAGTGTAAACTGAGCATCATCGATAATCATGTAAAAAGACAATGTAGTCTTTGCTACATACCAATCTCCATTGGTAAAAATGTGAAAGGTCAATTGAATTGACACTTGCCCCGAGCATCGCATTCTCACCAACGATAAAGTTGGCATATTCCCTGAGAAATTCCATCTTCGAACACTGAGAAGTGGGTAAAAGCATTTATTGCACCACTTAGGGCATCATCTATAAAAAGGCGATGGAGAGCTCATTCATTCACCATTTGATTAAGAGCGAAGAGTGGAGCAAAGAAGAGTGAAACAAAGAGAAGAACAGTGACCCGATTGTAGAGTGACTCACAAGAAAACTCATGACATTTAGACAAATCCACAACATCTACAATAGATCAAGTGAGTAACTAAGACTCACCAACATCATAGTTTATTTATGTGAGAAGCCCTAATTTCCAAAAATAATGGAAACCACATCTCGCATCTCCAAGATCAAGAATGTGAAGGCTAAAAAGGTAAATTTAATCAAGAACACTACATGTGAAGAGCCAAAATAAAAATTTTGCCCAGAGGTTGCTTCAAAACCCGACGATGCTGGTGCATTCTCAAGCATACCACCTAGGGTTTTTCTAATCAAGGATGTCCGAGCCTACATCCACTGCAAAGTTGCAGAAATTGGAGATCTGGAAGTTGAGGAAGCTTATAAGAATCTTTGCACAAACGGAACCATCAAGGATGAACATAAACACATCAAAGTGAAAGGGCTGAAAAATTCCCTAATGTTCCTGAAAGAGTTCAAGACTGAGTGGATCCGGATAGTTCTTAGCCAAGTACATGATTGAAAGGTGTGGCTGGACGAGCCAAAATAGATCACTAGGGATGTAATCCATGTAGTGACCGGTTCTCTAGTAACCGACAAGGCAAAAGAAATCAAACATCCTCCTCACCCTGACATAGAAAATATGATAGGTGCAGTATGGGATGGAAGAGGATTGAAGGTAAATTCCATCACTGATCCAAAACTGAAATTCAGTGCATGTGTGTTGGGATACAAGATATTCCAAGCCAGCAAAATGAATAGCATTGCATGCAGAGTAGTTGACACTGCCCATAAGATTGTGAAGAATGAATTACAGTTAAATCTATTCAAGATTCTACTGAAGCAAATAGAGGAGAACATGAGGACCATTAGATCAAAAAAAATTAATTCATGTAAGTTCAGTTCAGTCCTCATGTGTATATTCTTCTACTTTCAAGACTTCTTCCCATCTGTCGGTAATGTCAATTGGGACACCACCCGACCAGTGACAATTCAAATTAGTTAATTCATTAAGTCACTAGGGGAAAACTTTACATCAGTTATGGATGCATATTTTACCAGATTCAAGGAAAAAATGCAGAAAAGGATGAGGATACCAGAACAACTAGTGGATCAATATAAAGATGATATTTGTTTCATGGTGGACACCGACACAACTTTGATCAAACCAGCTGTACCGAGGACAACATGGTTAGCACCACTTGACTATGAGATAAACATAGATCAGGTCACAAATGCTATTGAAGCATTTTTGAACGAACCACTAGATAAATCATTACCAAGATTTGGCACCTATGAAGAAGCTAAGGCCAGAATAAAAACAAGCTTAGTTTTTAAAAAGATAGATAGAAAGAAGACCAAAATGGTAAAGACACTTGAAAAGAAGTTGTCGATTAATGAAGAAGAATAAGAACAACAAGAAGACACTGAGGGACAGTCACCCGTCAGTGAAGGTGAACAAGTGAGTGACTCCAAGTCAATAGAGTCTAATGCACCACCCCCAAAGAAACCAAAGACAACTGTTGAAGCAAGAACAAGGAGTCAAACTACAAAAGCAGACTCACCACCAGTTAAGAAATGACAAGTGAGGACTTATAAAAGAAATCCTCAAATAGGGAAAACATCATAACCAAAGAGGAGAAGGAGATTAATCCAAAGAAAGGAAGATAATGAAGACACTGAACAAGATGAACAACCTGTAAAGAACAAATTTCCCACCACAATTGACGAGATTTCTGCATTGATCATCAAGTCAGGAACAATATCTGAGCCTAAGGTTAGACAATGGCTAACTCTGAAACCTGAGGATCAAAATAAAATAGAAGAATCCATCATCCAGGAAATGTGTGTATTCAAATATATACCTATACAGTTTGATAAGATGATGCCACAAGAAATTTTAGACAGGTTATCAACAAGGTGGAGATATGCACTGAAATTTGAAAAGTAGATAAGGGAAATATCCCTAGTTTCAATTATGCCACCTGAGTCAAAGATGGAATAAATTGATGAAATGTTGAATTTGCATTCAAAGAAGTTCTCAGAAAAATTGAGAGCCTAACAAGTACTTCAAGGAAGCTTAATAGAGCTTGACAAATAAAGTGATGATACTTGGAGAAAAATACTCCATCCACCTACAAAGGATTCAAGCCCCAAGCAAGTATTAGCACTTTTCAAGAAGCCTCACAATGAAGAGAAAGAGGCAACACCGAGTCATGATCACATCTTAATAAATGACACCGAGGATGTCAATCTAGTTGATCTGAAAACACAAGAAAACAAGGTCATGGATGACATACCACCAATTTTGCAATCATTAGGAGACACAACAGATGTCACAATCCAAGATGTGACAATAATAGATATTACTGGAGATCATGTCGATGAGGTAAAGACAAATGAAGATATCACTAGTGTCACCGAGCAAATCAAGGAACATGACACAACAAAGAATGTTGCACATGTTAATATACCAGGAAAAATGCCATTATTGATACAAGCTATCAATATAATGACAAAAAAAAAAGATACAACATTGGACCATGATGTAAGCATACCTGAGGATAAGGGTAAAGGGGAACATAAAAGCACAAATGAAGAACAAAAAGAAACATGGAGAGAAGAAAGAGATAGGTGAAGAAGAGAAGAAAGGTAATGCCACTCCAAAGGATATCGAAGGAGAAGTTGCAGATAAAGCTATGGTTGATGTGGAGACATCCCCTACCAACTGATAGGTAAATATGGAGCAGCGAGATAAAGGCACAACACCTCCAAAGCCTTCATCTAGTACATTAGACCGAGAAAAGGAACTTGCTATGGTACTACATACAAGTGCCTCCACTACAATCTCAAAGAAGAAGAAGAAAAATAATAAAAATCCAGTTACATTGGATGAAATCATTGAAATACTAGACTGTGATCTTAGGACATTGGATCCAGAGTCACTTACAAAGTATGCAGAACTTTGTAAAAGGAAAGCTATCCAAGATAATCTCAAAAAGGAGACAAAGGACACTTAGGTACTCATAAAAAAAAAGGATATACTATTGCAGATTATACCTCATACCAACATTGATCAAAATTCTCCTATACTTGATCAATTAGCACTTCTTACTGAATCTATCACATCACATATTGTAGATGCAGAAAAGGCAATAGAAGAACGTGCAGGGAAGAAGTACCAATACAAATTGATAGAGAAAATCAGCCAAGAAGTGGAAGAGAACAAGGTAAAGCTATCTGAACTGGTAAATACATTGGAACAAATCATTTCAGAAGTTATAACCTTAGTTCAAAATTTATGCACAATAGAGAAATTCACTAAGGATAGTTGTGAAAAGATTGCAAAGATAGATGCAGATCTTAATGCTAGTGCACAAGGTCTCACAACCAATGACAATGCATTCAAGTTGCATTATGACAAGATTATGGAAGAAAAAAGGTTGAGACTTGAGATTCAAGAGGCAGAATCCAAATTCAGAGATGAGGTAACTAAGCTCCAAGCTCTACTTCTACCGAACCTCACATTAGTGCAACAACATATGACATCGGCAAGAACATTGATTGCCACCCCAAAAATGTTTGTCACTGAAAGCATATATGATATGAATGCAAGAATCACCTTGGAAATCACGAACCTTGAGCACATAAAAGAACAATGGGAGAAGCAAATAGAGGACATTCAACAAACCCATTCCCACATTTTTGACAAGTTGTAAGTATTACACCTTTGTCATTATTATTAAAAAAAAGGGGGAATTGATATAACAAAAGGTGAAATTATTTGGTGTGATAAGGTGAAAGAGGGAAATATATGTATAAAGGAAAATGTATATGCATGTACATATACTATACCGAAGCATGCACACAGGGGGAGTCATACTGACAAGGTAAACTACATGGTGTGTATACTAAAATATTTTTAGTTTTGCACATATCAGTTTTTTGATACTAATGTCAAAGGGGGAGATTGATGATCATATTTTTCCATTAGTATACAAAGGAAAAAAAATTTGAACCATCGGTAACATGATCACTGAAAGACAGGTTATAGTGAAACTTGACACAACAGTTTACAGAGGTCACCGAAAATTATAAGTGCACTATCACTGACAAACATGTTACAATGTAAACCGACGACCCAACCTAAAGAGTAACCCGATAGAGAAGTTACCAGTGTAAAACTGACAAACATGTTCATAGAGGAACCCGACAGACAATTCCACAGTGAATACCAAGAGTCATTCTATAAATAAAACCGAGAAGGAGAATGTCTATAGAGACATCACCGAGGAAAGACTACAAAGAAACCTGAGCACCAGTCTACCGAGAGACAGTTTTATTTTGAGACATGTGGATCTGACTTACACGTCAGATAAAACACTTAAGTTTTATATTTAGCTTTAAATCTTATCTTTAAAACCATTTCTTGAGGGACAAGTAAAGCAAATGTAATTTTTTTAATCAGTCTAACTGAATGTAAACATGCAGACTAGGAGATCAAGGTCAAGTTGTAAATCTTTGATCATAGAGTTATCATTGAAATACGTGAAACCTATTTAGGTCAATTTATTACATAAATAGATGTGTAATCAATCAGAACAAAAAGAGGTGATGATGATTGTAGCCGAGGAGCACATCTATGGATCAGATACAAATTTTTATGCAGAAGGACAACAAAAGATGAAAATATTTATCAAGAACTAGATTCAAGGCTATAGAGCAGAACAAAGGTATTAATCAATCACTATAGGTGATACATCATGTTGTGAACTTAAAGGATTTGTACTCAGCAATTCAAGATTGCATAACTTCAGGTCAATAAGTAGTTTTGACTGCATTCTAACAAGTGTAGCAAATAGAAGAAATCCTTTAAGAAGGTGGATTTAACAATCATTATGTAAATCTCTTAACTGAGTGCACATTAAACAATGTTGCTAAATCTTTTAACATAGTAGACCTTAAATATTCTAAACATGTTACTCCTAACAAGGTAAGATCATCAGAAGTGATCAAACATGTAATCCTTAACTGACCCCTTCCATTCTGTAGATAGTGAAGTTTTGTGGGTTTCTTCCCCACCGTAGTTTATACCTTCTAACATGGGTTTTCTGTGTTACCAAATATTGTGTCATGTGTCATTACATTTCTTTGAATGTTTACATGCAAATTAAGTTTATGATTTGATATTACATACACAAAGACATAATAGCACATATGGTTGATAATGCAAGGAATTGATTACTAAAGGATTAAGGTTAATTGATAAAAACTTTTAAGGATACTGATTCACCCCTCCCCTCTTAGTACACACCATTCCATTATTCCAACACTTATTATCCAGAATCAAAGATTTACATCATATATTCCCAACAACATGCCAACTTACATTCCAAGCATACATGCCTAATTAAAAATATAAATCCAAATACATACTAGATGCTAAGCTAATACTGAGTTGCTCCCAAAAATGTACCAACTAAGGAACCAAGAAGACAAATATATACAAGATTGCAAGCCACAAGTCGGCCAGAAAAGATCACATTCTCCAAGAATGAAGAAAATATGTTACAACATATAGGTCAGGACCTAAATCAATAAGAAATCCTCTAGATAAGAATCAAATTCCATGTGATCGTACAAGGAGGTCAACCACGAATGTAGGAACATCCACCCAGTTTTGCCGATTGTAAAATAGCTTCGCTAGATCTAAAAACCCAAATTGACAGTTAGAACATGAAGAACAAATAGGACCAAACCCAAACTTAAGAAATCTTCATCAGGAAATAGCATATTGAGATGCGAAGCCAAACATAAATTTATCATGATGTCCAAAAAAAACCATTTGGATCACAAGAGATAGGGAACCAATTGGAAGGATTGTCGATCAAAACACTAAAACAACAAACATGAAAAAACTGAAAAGGAAATATTTTTGGGTGATGCAATATTTCCAACGACCTAAGGATGCTCCTCCATCGAACACCCCAGTCCTCTTTATCTGCAACTCTTTGTCTATGTACTTCTACTCCATCCTCTATCAAATCCATCCACTTACTCGGCTCTACACTTACCCTTTCATATCTCACATCAACATCATAACTCTGACCATTTCCTCCTTTCCTTTGCTTAACTAATCTACCTTTGTCACACTTTTAAAATCTTGAAAGGTCTTCAGTAAGTTACATGTGGCTAAAATAAATAGTCCATAATAAAGAGCTTATCCTTGAATCAAATCATTTGTAATTACTAAAGAGTCTCCCTCTAGATGTAATCTCTCCACCCCTAGAGTTTTGGCTAATAATACACCTTCATGAGTTGCTCGGGCTTTAGCCATGTTATGCATTCCATCCTGTAATCTCTTCATGCCTATTGCTATAATGTCACCTTCAAATTTTATGACTACTACTCCAGCTCCAAAAGGACCTAGATTGCCCTTTGCTTCTCCATCAAAGTTTACCTTCGCCCACCCCTTCTCTGGAGATGCCAATTTCATATCTCTAGCTCACCCAGACAAGGGATTAACCCGACAAGGCCCATTAATGAGTATTTTAATACTAATAGTTATTATATAGTTTTATAAAAAAAATATTCATCAATATTTTGATTGTAATATATATAACTAAGACAAATCATTTGAGTGTTATTGTTGCTATCTAGTAATTGAGCATAGATGTAATTGGAGAGAGAGGGGGAGAGAGGAAGGAAGAGATAGACTATAATTTGTAAAACTGGAAAATGATGAAAGTGAGATGTAAAATCATAATGTAATGTCCAACAATTTTAAGAGATTATTTTTACCGAAGATATTTGGAAGGGGACAAGATTTAGTTTTTTGAATTGATGTGATGGATTGTTTAGATTATGAAATGTAAGTTTTTTTTTCCTTTTTTTGTTTTAATGTTTGACATGTTGCATTTTAAAAATTTGTTTGATGATAAGTTTTATAGTTAGTTTAAATTTACATATTAAATTGTAAGGACAATTAATTTTGCACAACAACAAGGAAAAATGTAGGGAATGTAAATATTAAGTTTTATTTAATAAATTAATAAATTTATTAGGCTTGTTAATACTTAATAATATTTCTGACACAAATAGTATATTTGCAATTTGCGATAGATTAGACACTATATAAACTTAATTTTAATTGAAAGTATTTAAAAACCTTTAAATTTATTTTTTTGGGATATGTATATATGTAGGTACTCTTAGTATAATGTTGTTGGATAAAAATGGTATGCAAATATATAATCAAGTTAAAACGGGGGCGATAAAGATAGAGAGAGAGAGAGATATATGAAATTTAAAAGGGGGAAATAAAGAGGAAAAGGGAGAAGGAGAGATATTGAAAGATATAAATGGAGGATAGAGTGATATAGAGATAGAGATATAGAGAGATAGAAGGGGAAGTGTCAATGGATACAAAGGTAGAGAGATAGATAAAGAGACTAACACATGGAAAGTAGAGTTAGATAAATCAAGCTGAGGAGAGGGAGAGATAGAGACAAGTTAGAAAGAGAGGAAGAGATAAAAGGGGAATAGAGGGAGATAAAAGTTTAAGATATAATTATTATACAATAATACAAATTCTAATAAAATAATATAATTAATCCTTGAACAATTTCTAATAGCTTTTATTTTTTATTGGTGCAACTGATGTTAAAACAACACACTTTTACCAAGAACTACAATATTGCATTTGATTAACAGGAAAATGATAAATTCATTGGTGAAAAAATTGAAAGTATAAATTTTGATCGAATTATCAATGATTCATATAGATGGAGAGAAGTTAAGATTAAAGAGATAAAGATAGAGATAAAAGGAGATGTAGAAAACTTCTTGACAGTGATAAGAACTATTATAATAATCAAAATGATATTTTTTAGTGTCTAAGATAGAGAAAAATTCACACATTTATAGGACAAATCTTCATACACTTATGAAGGAAGAGTTACAATTTTTTATTAATATGTACAAATAAAATCCTTCTCATCTCGCACTGCAGTTTTATGCAATTTTTTCTCTTCCTCCATCAAAATATTGGATTAGAAAGATGAGTCACAACTTGAAGTGATCAAAACATACATAATTGTATATGCACAAAGAACATAGCTTGCTCTTTCAATGAGAAAAAATACAAAGTAATTTCATTCGTTCATCTTTTTTTATTATAAATTGCTCTTTAATTTAGTTAAGAGTTAGTAAGATTCAAACCATAATATTATTAAAAGAATTAAATTAAATATAATTATTAAAAGAATTAAATTAATTTTATAAAATAAATTCTAATGAAAACCATAATATTTTTATTAATTTTCTTATATCTCTATTAAGATAGCACAACAAATTTGTTCTGAATGGCTAAAAGTATGTATAAACCCTACCACTATTGAATGATATCAGATTTGGATACTATTTATGTTGTTGATATTCATGTTTTGTCACTGATGTTAACATATGTTTCTATGGAGAGAACATACTATTTATTTGACTGGAAGAAATGTACGAACACTGTATGGATGATTCAGAACGATTGAAGATAGGGATATGGAGATTGATGTGTGATGACCTTATTCCTAAGGTCACTTGACTTGAGATTACATGTTGATGATGTTACAGATGATTTAGTGAAGACTGGTTTCTGGGCTGTGACATAAATGCCTGATAGAGAAGGTCTCTATATTTTGCGTATATCTTACAGATGAAGATGTTTAAGAGTATGTGAGCTTATGGTATGACAAAGGTCATAGAGGAATGTTTTTTATTGATTGATAGTTGTGAGAGTACTGGTGATGTCAGTTGTGGTGTGTATTCTGGAGGAGACCTATTTGGTGGTTGACTTCAGATGTAGCATGTATTATGAATTGTGAGCATGGATTGCGGATCTTGGAATATAACTGATGGATTGTAATTGATGTTTACTTGTTATAAGTATCGTGTGTATCTTAGCAAGGGGTTAAACAATTATTTGTATATTGAGAAAGCCTAATTGGCCAACCTAATTATTTATTTGTGTATTTGGAAAGCTTAATTGGCCGGCCTAATGAATTATTGTAATAGGGTATATACGAGAGATATTTTCTATTGGAAAGATGTGGTAGAGATTGAAAAGGAAGAGAAGTGTGAAAGCTGTGAGGCTTATTGGCTTTTGGATGTAGAGCAGAGTTTGTGATAAGAATACTTCATTGGAACTGACCAAGAAAAGACAGTTGCTATCAGATAGTTTACTGGATTGTATATTTTCTATATACACTTGTTCATATTGTAAATCATTGAGGGTGACATTAACCTTCTTTGGGCAGTGTGCCTAGGTAGTGAGCCCACAGTTACTCTTGACTCCTAACAAGGTCTGTCCTTTAACAGGGACTGTGTACTGTAATGTTGTAACAAGCTCCTAACATGGCTAAATCTTTTAACAGGGATACTATAATCTCAGTACATCATTTGTGGGTGCTAATTCCCACTGGGGTTTTACCTTTAACAGGTTTTCCTCGACAAAAAGTATTGTGTTAATGTGTTGGATTTTACTGTGTTATCATTTGCATTGAAGTTTTGGTTTATAAAGTTTAAAGTTTAATATTTTGTATCACAACTGATTCATCCCCCTCTCAGTTGTGCTTGTGAAATGTTATTCCTAACAATTAGTATCAGAGCTACTGGTCCTTAGAGAGAAAGTTTAACAGCTTGAGGTGATCCTAAAAATGACTTACTACAGGAAGGATAGTCCAAAATTTGATCCTGGAAAATTTGACAGTTGGAAGAACAAGATGAGAACACATTTTCTATGTTTGGGAATTGACTACTGGATGATCACAAAAAATAAGGAAAAGATAGCGACTGAGGATGAATTGGAGAACGCTACTAAAGATGATAATAATCTATTTTCATGTAATATGGTCAGAAGGGAATCATTGATCAGTGCACTTTTTGAAGGTGAATTCATTGAAGTAAAAGAATTGGATTCTGCACATGAGATTTGGACAAGATTGGAAGCACTCTATATTGGAGATAAGTTTACTAAACATGAAAATCTACAAAACTGGAAGACAAAGATGGAATCAATGAAGATGAGAGATGATGAACACATTAGGGAATATGCACAGAGAATTACTGAGGTAGTTACTGGCATCATAAACTCTAGAGGTACTTACAGTGAGGAAGAAGTGATTGCAAAGATACTCATATCTTTGACACCTATATACAAAGATAAAGTACAAGCTATAGAGGAGATTATACCTTTGACACCAAACTTCACTAGAGAGATGTTGATTGGTAAGCTAACTACTTTTGAGGCCACAGAACTGGGAGATACTTTACCTAAAGTAGAGTCAACATTCAAGGCGACTATCCATGGAAACAAAAAGACCTTATCTGGAATTACAAACACCAGCAATGGTGACTTGAGAGAAGAGCTTGGAGACTATGCTGATGAATGGGAACAGATACAAGAGGAAGAAAGAAAGCTAGATGAAGTGGTAGCCCAAGTTGCTAGAAGAGAAAAGAGAGGTAAGGGTAAATTTGAAGGAAAATTACCTTCAAAATTTTTTTCCTATAAAAATATTGGTCATTTTTCATCTCGATGTCCTACAAGGGTTCCAATGCATAAGCCTAAGTTTTACAAATCTAAGTATTCAAAAGACAATGAATCTTATTATGCTAGTGAAGGTGTATCTGATGATGATGGTGGTGGTGACTATGATGAAATTGGATTTAATGTTATTAAGGATGATCAACCTATTCATGAGGAAAAAGCCTTAGTATCTCATCTTGAAAAGAAATCTGAATGGGTTATAGATAGTGGTTGTTCACATCATATGACTGGAGATAAAAATAACTTTGTGAATTTGAAAAGATATGATGGTGGTATTGCTAGATTTGGTGACAATAATCCTAAGCTTATCATTGGAGTTGGATCTATTTCTCTAGATGGAAAGACTAATGCTGACAATGTATTACTTGTTGATGGACTTACGAATAATCTGTTGAGTGTTGGGCAGCTAGTGGACAAAGGTTATAAATTGAAATTCATTGATGGGTAATGCTCTATCAGAAGAAAAATAGGAAACTTGTTCACATATGGTACTAAATCTAGAGGTAATGTATTTGAATTGAACACATCTGAAGCTTCTTGTTTTATTGTGAAGGTTAATGATAGTTTGTTATGCCATAGAAGATTTTTTCATGTTAACTTTGATAACATTATGAAGGAAAGTATGACTAATGTTGTAAGAGGTCTACCTAAGATTGTGAATACATCTAACACTATGTGTAGAGAGTGTGTTATGGGGAAGTAGACTAGAAGCAGTTTTAAAAGAAAATCTTATTCAGCAAAATGGAAGTTGGATCTTGTGCATACAGATCTGTGTGGTCCTATAAGAACAAGATCTTATTATGGTGAAAGGTACTTTATAATTTTTGTTGATGACTTTTCTAGAATGATGTGGGTTACATATTTGAGAGAGAAATCTAAAGCATTTGACAAATTCAAGTTATTCAAAGCAAAATTTGAGAATGAATCTGGTTTGAAGATAAAAATTTTGAGATCAGATAGAGGTGGTGAGTTTACATTAGATTTATTTAATACCTACTGTGAAGTGCATGCAATATACAGATAGACATATGCACCTAGGACACCACAACATAATGAAATAGCATAGAGAAGAAACATAACAATATTAGATGCTGCAAGAACTATGTTGCTGGAAGGAAATATATCACATGTTCATTGGAGGGAAGCTGTTGGTACTGTTGTGTACACCTTGAACAAAATTCAGATCAGAGAAGGTACAAGTAAGACTCCTTATGAATTATGGTTTGATCATACACCTACTGTAAAATATTTCAGAATATTTGGAAGTAAATGTTATATCAAAAGAGATGATGAGATAGGTAAGTTTGATGCTAGAAGTGATGAAGGTATTTTTCTTGGTTATTCTACTAAGAGAAAAGCATATGAATGTTTCAATCTTAGATTGAGAAAGTTTATTGAAGCGCTAATGTGAGGATAGATGAAAAGTTTCAGATTCAGGAAATAATATATGACTGTGGTCAGATTGCAGAGATAAAAGAGGTCACTGTTGAACCTAAAGAACCTTTGATGGTGTATAATGAGATTGAATATGATTTGATTGAGGTTACTAAGACTCCTAAGACTCTAAGGTATGTTAAGAAGAAGCATCTTGGAGATCAAATTATTGGTGATGCAAGTAAAGGTATGATGACTAGATCTAGAGTTAGAGATGAAATTTGTTTAATTTCTCAAGTTGAACCAAAAACTACTGATGAAGCATGTAGAGATGAATCTTGGACTAAAGCTATGGAATAACTTGAATAGATAAAGAAAAACAATACTTAGGAATTGGTTCCAAGACCTAAGAACAAAAATGTGATAGGAATTAAATGGGTTTTTAGAAACACGATGGATGAGAAAGGAGCAATGGTAAGAAATACTTGGCTAGACTGGTTTGTAAAGGCTAATCGCAACAAGAAGGCATAAAATTTGAAGAAGATTTTTCTCTTGTTGCTAGATTAGAAGCTGTGAGATTATTTAATTCTTATGTTGCACATAAAGACTTTAAAGTATATCAGATGGATGTGAAGTCAACATTCTTAAATGGAGATTTGGAAGAAGAAGTATACATAGAGAAACCTGATGGATTTCCTTTGACAGAAGATGAAGACATGGTTTGTAAGTTGAAGAAAGCATTATATGGACTGAAACAAGCACCGAGAGCATGGTATGCAAGACTAGACAAGTACTTACTTCATCTTGTTTTCAGAAAAGGTAATGCAGACAATGATTTATATTTAAGAACTGATGAAGATGGAATCTTAATCATAAATTTTTTTGTTGATGATATCATTTTTGGAGGCAATGATAAGATGAGTATGAATTTCTCTAAAGAAATGGAAAATTAATTTGAAATGTCAATGATTGGTGAGATGAAATTTTTTCTTGGTTTGAAAATTCATCGGAGTAAGAATGATATTTTTATATCTCAGACCAAGTATCTTAAGGAAATGTTGAAAAAGTTTAGAATGGAATATTTTAAACCTGTTGGGACACCCATGGTGACTGGATACAAGATGACTAGTAATGATGAGACTCAAAGTGTTTTTAAGACAAAGTACAGATTGATGATTGGTGGTCTACAATATCTAACTCACACTGGACTAGATATTTCCAATGCAGTTAGAATTGTCGCAAGATATCAAGCAAATCCAAAAGAGACACACCTTGCTTTTGTGAAAAGAATTTTTAGATACTTGAAAGGAACAATAGAATATCACTAGTAGAATTTGGACAATAAATGACCAGGTGACTAAAACTTTTAGTCACGTGACTAAAACTAATCATGTTCTACCCATTTTGCAATTTAAAAATGTAAATGACCAATTTGGTCATCAAGTAAAATCACAACTAAAATGACTAAATAAATGATGAATTTGGTCATCGGGTAAAATGACCAAATAAATGACTAAATAATTAGTCACCCTAATAATAAAAATGACTAAATGAATGATTAATAATCCTTTACATATTAACATTTGATAATACCATATACTTATATTCTTAGAAGTTGCATTTCACCAATAATGTGTGTTCGCCAATAGACTTATTGTGTGATTTATTCTGTGTGCTCTAATATTATGTTCGCCAATAGACTTATTATTGCATTTCACATTAACTATTCTATGTGCTCTATAATTTTTAGATGTTTCATTATTTTGTCTATATCCCTAGGTGAAATTTAGTAGTTATGCCATTATTCAAATATTGTTGATACATATGTTTAATTTTCAGGCAAGGTCAAGCTAGCCAAAAGATTATTCATGGTCAGAATGTGCCAAGCATGACTAATCACATGTCATCGCTAAAAGTTTGAATTTAATTATCTATTATATTCAGAAACATTTATTAAATGCGCTCAATATTCTCTTCTCTTCTCTTCTCAAACCTCTTTTTTGTATGCAGTGAATCCCTACAAATGGGATGCCTTACTGTTCTTCAACCTACACCCAGATGCTACAATTGATGACACCAGTCTACATGGTAGTTTGACAAATGATCTGAAAAGTATGTAAATCTTCAAACATTTGTACAATTATAAATTTTAACATAATTACATCGAATTGCATCTGCTTTGAAATTTTGGTGAGATAATCACTTTCTAAAAAAAATTATATAATCACCTTCGTAAAGCCATAGTCTTAAATAAAGCCACATTTTGCAAACCTTATTTAACTCAAAATCAATGTTTCATCAAAGTAAATTCACAACACAAGATTAAATAAAAGTCATTAATAAGGAATTCACCTTCTTAAAAATTTATATTATATGAACATGAAGAAGCTATGTAACTTGTATATCTATTAATAACAATTAAACACACATTATTTATCAATTTAAGAATCTAAAATTCTAAATAATAAATAATACAATCGACTACTTATTTTATATAAACACAAAAATTCAACATTAAAATAAAAATTCAAATACTTCATTCATACTCACTTTCTACCTTGATATTCTAGCGTGAACCAGTCCCAAAAATTTATGCATAACTTTAAAAATGTATTTTGACATTCTCGCGCTCAATATTTGCCCCCAAATTACTCTCCTACATTTCGACTCATTCTAATTCAATCACTCTATTTTTTCATGCTGAGAAAGAGAAACAAGAACACTCCAGAAAGAGGCAAAAATGTGCCTTGTGGAGGTGTGGGCTACAAATTCAATGCACTTGAGGCAGTCGTGACAAAGGAGGGGAGGACAAGGCAGAGGGGAGGTAGAGAGGGAAGATCTTCCACTAGGAAACTCACTTAAATAATATCAAGCATGGTGAAGAAGAGGAGTTAGAGTTCAAGTTAGGGTTTGATCTCTTCACTAAAGGCAAAACTTGCTTAGGATGGCTTCTCACTATGACATCTGTAAGTTTGAGGTTCAATGTGTAGCTTTATTTTTCTTTTGAGATCATTGGCAAAAGATATGGAGACTATGATGTATTATTTCTTGTTTTTCTTTACCAAAATATTCATTCTCTCAACTCTTCTAGTTCATCACACTATTAGACCAAAGGATGTGCAAAATTTATTCTTCTTTGAGTAGATAAATCATGTTAGGAGTCTATTTTGTGATTTAAGCATGACAATGATGAATAACAACTTACAAAACATAAAATTGGCTATCTATATTTAGATAGTATGTAGTTATGGTACACATGTATATATGTATACATACATTTGTTTGATTTTTGTTTTTTAAGGTTTTGGGTAATTAACATTAACCTTATAGTTGACATTGCGACACACAAATTATTTAAGATTTTACGTGCTTATATTTCAACTGTTGTAGCTGTAATAGATTGCCAATAGTATCAGAAAAGTTATTTAAACTTATACACTCTTCAAGGTTCAAATGTTGTTTTTGTGACAATTTCCCATGGTATTAGGAAGATTATTTAAGTTTCCAATGGTATTAGGAAGGTTATTTCATTTTCTAGACCATTTCAAGTGCTTCTTCTGTGACAAATCAGCTGTGTGACCAATTGTCAATAATAATAGGTAGGTTATTGAAATTTCCACAACATTCCATGTCCAAGTGTCACAGTTGTGACATATTTTCATTGGTATCATATATATATATATATATATATATATATACGTGTGTCTATATATATTATACACATACATATGTGTACATCTCTATGCATATGTATATATATGCATGTATGTAAATTTACGTAAACCTTAAACTAGACGTTGCAACAAATGATGTGGTGATTGATATATATTTATATGTACATAAACATGCACATATATGTGTGTGTGTGTGTATGTACATGTATGTATATGTGTATGCACATGTATGTATGTGTACATACATACATTTAAAAACATACTTCATGGCCTTGACTATTTCATCAATTTTGCAATGGGCATCAACAAACAACTTTTAGGGATAACATTAGGAGTCAAACCTTGGTGCAGGTGCACCCAATGGGTTTCATGCCTCCATGAGGCTAGTTAGAGTCTTCTCATATTTTATGTTATGTTAAGGTTTGAATAAGGTCCTATGGATGATTTTTGTGATGTTGTAACTCCAAAAAAGAGCCATGTTGATTAATAGGCTTGCATGGGCAAACATTGTAATAATATTGTCAAATGTATCAAAAGTGTCAAAGGATGAATCTACTGTATGTAATCTTCTTCTAAGGCCTATTTAACCTCATTTAGGCATATCATGATGATTACAAGTCATTTAGGGTCCATAGAAAGTTATAGGAGAAAGTTGTCAATAGTGACAAAACTTGTCAATGCAACTTTATAAAAAAATGACATTTTGGGAAAATGAATGTCAAAAGTTGGTTGGGAGTTTTAAATATAGCTGATAACTGTTGGGATTGTAGTTGGGACTTATAAAAAATTTAAATCCATTGACCGATAGTCAATCTTGACTATTATTCTTTGCAATTTCCAGTCATTTTTGCTTTTCACAGTCACTGTAAAATCTTGTACAGATTAATGAATGTAAGAAACCAATTAGAGCTACAAGCATTTCTTTGTAAAAAGAACAAAATCCTAGATTGGGGTAAAAACATGCTCAAAAAAATATAAAACTTCCTTCTTACCTGGTGTAAAATCCTCCAAATTGGTGAGGAGGACTGTAATTATGCCTATTCTAATTCCCAAAGTTATAGAGTATCAGGTGTTCGTTTGGTATGCTTTTTAGCATGAGAAAGGACTACTATTTCTTGTCAACAATCACTGTGGAACTGCAACTTTTGAAACCTATGTCATGATATGTTCAAGGGTCAAATTATTGGGTTGAAGGAAGTGAGTTTGGAATTGCTTTGATGTCTTCCATGTATTGGAACTGGGAGGAAGGTCTAAAGTCAATGATTGTATTAAGCCCTAGCAACAGTTCTACGAAAAATTGTCAAGCAACCTGGCAACAATGGAGGGTTTATAGATTGTAAATGTGAGTTGTCTACTATGTAGCTATAACCACTTTATTCATATATGAAGAGGCTAGGTTCTATGCAAGAGTGATTAATCTCCTTCCCTCCTTTCATCATTAATGTCATGGTAGCTTAAGTTTTCTATGGTGAGCTTGAAAATATTGCTCATTGAATTCTGTCTCAATGTACTGTGGTACTGATACAACAATTATTTTGAAGAATACTTAGTCATTGATTGTTTTATCATATGCATGACTTAACCCTTTTTCTATTTGGGTTTGTTTCTAATTAATTTTTGTATTCATTTGAAGAGGCAAAGAATATGAGCCCTTACATATTCATATTTCATTAAAAAGGGACCAAAAAACAAGATCGGGAAGAGGGGAAGAATTCAAACACGACATCTTTCATTTTTTGAACTAGCCAATATTGACAGCACTGGGGGAAATCAAGTAAAAAACCTTCTTAGTGTATATCTCCAAAACAAAGAACTTGAACCTCAATATCTTCTTAATGAGGTCATCTTCAATGCCTTCACCATCCAATATACATTAAAAATCCCTTTATACAATCCCAAGGTCCTTTCCATTTCCAAACATGGTATGGCTCTTACCAATGCCAATAGGTCCATACATGATAATGGTGCATTTCCCACCAGTTCTTATACCACAAACCCTATCTTCAATATATGTTTTATATGAGATTGTTAGGTTTTATTTGTTTGCCATGGAAAAGCCATCTAGACTGAAATCCTTGTAACTAAAATATATTATATAGATTTGTTTAAAATAATCATGACTGCTTTATTTTTGTATGTGACAACATTGTTTTGACATTGTCCATAAATTGACTTGATTTGGGTCTAAAACTCACATAATGTTTCTATTATTATGTGTAACATAGAAAATATAACATTTGAAATAAGTGGGGGAAAGATAAGATATTCCTCTTTCATCGCAAGATGCACAAAGGAAAGATCCAAATTGATCAACCCAAAAAGGATGAATGCACAAATGAATCAATCATTTGGAAATGAGAGCAAAGAGGAAAGTCTTAAATTTCCCATTTTATGGAAAGGAATGTGTGATAGATTTAGAATGATTAAGGATTTGAATTGAAATGGATAGGAGAAATACACTAACCTTGAAATATTGCAGATCAAAGAATGTTGTTTTTTGGGGTCTGTACTATGTTTCTGGAAAAACTAAAGTATGATCCAGAACTGGAATGTAGAGACAAACAAGACCCAGAAATCATTTTCCAATCCAACTTCGTCTTATGAAAAATGTCAACCTTGACCCACAAATGTCGACTCTGACCCAATAATGTCGACCTTGACCTACACATGTCTGACAGAAAATCTGTTCGCAGAGCCTGAAAGTTTGCCGAAAAGGGTATCCAGATTTGGGTTCAAATCCATAGTCCCAAACCTGTACCTACAAGAAAAAGAGGTTTGTTTGTTGGGGGGAGGGGTTTTCCTTAGTCAAACCCCAGTTTTGGAATTAACTTCAAATATATATAATTGAAATGGTAGATGTAAACAAAGTAAATGCATAAATTCACCTTGCTTGTTAAAGTCCTTGTGGAGGATTCGAATCCTTGAATCCACAAGTATGTATGCACCAATCGATCTAGAATGTAGGATGTAGGATGTCTTCAATAAATTTCTTGTAGATATCCAACACCAAGTCTTGAATGGGTTCTTGATTTGGAAGAGGCTTGGAAGAAGGTGGATGGAGAGATCACCAAAAGGGCACTATGTAGCTTGAATCCTTCAATGGCCTCCAATGGATCTCCTTCATGAAAATGGATGCTAGAATGCTTGAGGATGGATGAATGCTTGCTTTAATTCTTACTCCTTAGCTTGCTGGAATTACACATGATGATTTTTTGAGAATGCTTGATCACAATTAGGAGACTTAGAGAAAATGAGAGGAGAAAGCTCCCTTTTATATGAAACTAGGGCACAATCTTCTAAGGAGGCCAACATAGGATAATTAAATTCCTATTAAAGCCTTTACCCCTAGGATAGGACCTAAATTAAATATAATTTAGGAATCAATGCTTCGGAACCCGGAACAGCCAACCCGAAAGTGGGAATTAACTTTTGCAAAGACCGACATCCAGAAACTGTGGGACCCTGAGATTTGAACCCTGGGTCAAGGTCAAGGTTGACCTTGACCTAGGTCAGGGTCGAGGTTGACATAGACCCAAAAGGTTGAACCTGACCTTGAGGTCAAAGATCTTAGATCTGTAGTCCAGGATGCAAAAATCAGGTTGGAAAGAAGTGGAAGAAGGGGCAGAACAGGGGAAATCCAGGTCTAAATCAGGAACCCATTCAAGGTGCTTGACATGACCCAAAAACCACTTACTTGGAAGGATAAACCAGTCTACAATGGAAGTGCTTCCATTTTCTGACTATACATTATGATAGAAAATATCACTATTTTGTGGCCTTCATCACTATTTTCCTAACATCATAACATTCATGAAACATATTCATGAGTGTCTTTGATCCATTCTAATTTTCACCACATTGAGTGACCTGCATCTTGTTATTGATCATTGACCATATGCTAGGAATCACTGATTATGAGAAATGTGCTATCAATGAAATACAATAAATATTCCCACTTCCTTGAAGATATATATATTTGGTGTAAATTTATGTCATCGATTATAATGTCAAACACTAGCTGCCCAACAACAGTAATACTTGAATCAATTTGTGCAAAGTGAAACCATAGCATGCAGTCCAACCTTATATCAATAGATAAATGATACTCCAATTATCCATTAAAAATAAATTTATGAGTAGTTTGATACAAATAAACTAGGAAATAATCATGAGCTTGATTGGTACTCTTTATTAGATTTTGGGTCGACAAAACCTTTCTTCCATTGTGGCTAATAACCAAATTCATATCTAGCGAGGCACTTTCAAATTAAAAATCTAAAATCTACCGTCATAATATAATGGGAAATTTATAACCATAAAATCTTACAAAATCTCCTTCCTTTATGCTTCAGTGGATCTTCATAACCTTTTTAAAAGCTCCCATTACAGAGGTTTGTGTTGCATTATGTTTTAGTTTCACTGAAGTTACGGTTTCCAAAGTTTGTATTTGGAGAATATTTCAGAACATGGATTTCTACAGTTGTATTCTTTTTTTGAGTGGATTGGTAGCTTCACTTCTATATTCCTAAATTTTTTGTTACTTTTGATTTTGACATTGTCCTGTGGTAGTTTTTTTTAATTACTATGGCCTAAGAGGTGATTATTTGCTCTTTTGTTTTTCAATCTATTGTGGTCTCAGATTCATCAATTTGTTCCCTATATTGCAGTTGTTTATCTAGAATTTTTTGAAATTACCATTGTTTATCTTTAATCTCTATTTTCTACAGATATTAGAAATCAAAAGTGTTTCAGGAGTTTGGCCAGGTTGGGGCCATGCATCAGAAAATCTGAAACTTCCTGATGCATTAATGAGCATGGGTATAATATTTCTTGGACCCCCCTCTGGACCTGTGACAACCCTTAGAGATAAAATTGGATCTTCGTTGATTGCCCAAGCAGCTGGTGTGCCTACTCTTCCATGAAGTGGCTCTAATGTGAGTTAATGTTTTTAAATTTTTTTCTAGACTACTCAATGTTGACTCAAATTTCAATGACTAGTTTTGGGCATGTTTGCATACAATCACTTTCCTTATCTAAAAGTGTGAGTGCATTTATTTACATGTATGCAGGTAAATATTTCTTCTGAGAGTTGTTCAGACTCTATTCTTGAAGATTTGTACAAGGAAGCTTGTTTCTATACAACCGAAGTAGTTACAAGTTGCCAGGCAGTTGGCTATCCTGCTATGATAAAATCATCTTGGGGAGGTGGTGGTAAAGGAATTCGAAAGGTTTGTAGGAAGACATGAATATTATCTTCTCATGAAGAGGCTAATGTTGAATAGTTTCTTCACAGTGCTGCTAGGAACTCTCATATATGTTCGTGGGTCACTACAAACTAATTATTCCAAGCCCTTCATTTTCACTTCAATCATGTGTCACTTTTGTCAATATTTTCTTAGTGATTTTACTTTTCAGTATTTTCTTACATATTTAACAAATTTGAAACAAGAGTTCTGAATCTTCTTTCTCAATGCCAGTTTTTGGTAATTAATTTTCAAGGTATCAGTTAAAAAAATTATAATTAGGTATACAATATTCCACATTCTATGAAACTCACTATGTAAGGCAGCGTGGTGGGTTTCTGAAAAAATATGTGGTAATTACACTTTTGGCCTCCTTACAAGGTAGATCAACAACCACCAAAGGGAATCCCAGAGAAAAGTAGTCATGTCAGCTCTGTACAAAGTGGATTCATCAATGGGTATTTTGTATTAATATAAATAAGAATATTATTATATTAGTCAGCAAATCCTTCATGGCTATAACACATTGAAACAGTACATAGCTTACTGTTGAAAACAACAGAATAGCGTTAAAAAGGATTGTCCCCATCTAGTGTTTCTTTGTACAATATAGAATTTCCTTTTACATAAATCAATTTAATAATCCTTATCCTCTTTGAAGAGCAGGTCCTTGATGCTAAATATTAGTATCTAATATCAATACCTCTCATTGTAGATGCATGACTATCTTAATCATTGTTTCCTTTTGAGCTTCTCATTTCATAGCAATCTTTTTGTCTTACCTCATTAATGAAGAATCTTATTCACTTTAACTCTCGTAGGTGAAGGATAGAATACTAAATAGACATTCAAAGCTTCAAACATCAATGAAAAAATATAAATAGTGAGAGTAATCCTAAAATATCATCAGAACAAACTATAAAGTAATTTCTACAAACTCACAATAGTAACATCTTCCAGCTTTTGTAGTCTATATATTCAGCCAAGTCACAACCTGAATGTGTTGTTTTCTTATGATGACACTTATTGATGTAGAGCTCTGGTATCCAGTAAATTTGATTGACTTTACTAGACTTTGGTTGAAACATCAAGACCTTCTAATCCTATTTCTTGGAGTGCCACCACCAAATCTCTACACCTCCAAGTGTTCAAAAAGGTTCACAAACTCACCAACATTGTATCCCCATAACTCCTCTTATGAGTTGTTTTTTTGTCTCATGCTCTCCCATGACGATGCACCTATATGTATCCAATATACCACCTTCATAAAAAATCACACTGATCTATTAACCAACCCTTTAGACTTATTCCACATGTCAATTACACCCTATTGACATCCTACAAACAAATTAAGACCCAAACTTGGCTCTATTTTCCTCAAAAATCTAAACTGTCATGTTGACAGTGCAGTCCATCAGTCAATTTATGAGCATTGTTTTGTTCTTTCTAACAAATTTCCACAAAGGACATAGAGAGGAAGTCATTTGGTTTAGTTTATAACCTTAAGGCAGCACTTTTACCAAAGGGATGGCTTTTGGATCCCTTCCAAACTCCCACTTCTCAAGATTCTCCTTCAAGGCCTAAATGACATAAAGGGGTGACTTATTGAAGGAAGTGCATCAATGGATTTTTCTCCTCCCAAGACAACCATGGAGTAATTTAGGGTCAAGTATATGGAGTCTAAGTTCACAATTTTAGACCCTAACTTGATTCCCATAAAAAGTTATGGGGTCTGCACCAGTTTGGTCACTCTTCTCTACCGGTCACATAATGATGCCCGGCTAGGGTTTCAGTCATATCTCCCTGAAAAAATAACCATTCACTCCAAGAAAAATTTTAAATGCAAGAATATTATCATACCTCTCATTTAATCGTGGTTTCAAAATTTTCCCAAGGATAAAACTCGGGATATGAACAGAGGAAGTCGACAGCCCTAGTTTTGTCCAAAATCACGCCCCCAGATGATTGTCAGTCGATTTCTCCTGAATTTATTCACCAAATAACCTCATACTTGTTGAAAAAGGAAGCTATGACATCAAAATAGCTTCCTATGGAGTCAAATTTGATATTTCAATCCGCACGGGCTCAGATGAAATCAAACACCAGTCAAAAACTTCAAAAAACACAGTTTCTCCATTCAATTTTGCAATATCTCTTCACAAAACGTTACAAAAACCTCTACAAGGTTAATTTTCATCAATTTATATGATTTTCACCCATTTCCAACTACTTGGGGTGGTTATAGCTATTGCTTAACAAATTTTCAAAAAAAATGTTGTCATTTGAGCAACTTTTGCAATAATGTTATTGACAACATTTTTCAACTTTTTGCAAAATGCAACAAATCTATCCCTAGCGTCTACCTAAGGTGTATCTAACATATATTGATGTTAAAACACTAATCCAACCTTCCCTAGTATATTTATACCCATCTAGTCTCCTATCAACCATAGTGAACCATAGGATTTATAATCCATCCTAGGCCACTAGGTTTCATATTATTAGGACTTATTACAAAATTTGGGATCTCCTTATCCTCCTTGGTCATTGACCAATCAAACCTTCCTAAGAGAAATCATGGTGGCCTTCTTACCACCTTCTTGGTCTTTTTCCTTGTCAGGGGCTCCTGCACCACTTACACCATATCCAACATCCTCCCTGCTTGTGCCAAAAGGGGAGCTTTGCAATAGGTTTTGGACATTCAACAAAGCATAATTGAAGCAAGATATTTTTTAGATGTCATAGTTGAAAATTCTCTGGTAGACATGTATGCAAAATGTGGAAGAATATACAAGGCAAGTGAAGTATTTGACAGTTTGCCTCAAATAAATGTAGTCTCATGGACTACAACAATTATGGATGCACACAAAATGGCTTTTTTTGGAAAGGCCTTGAAAACTTTCAAGAAATTGAAATTGGCAGTTGTAAAGCCAAATTCAACAACATTTTTTAGCATCCTCCCTGCCTGTGCCAAAATGGAAGCTTTGGAATAGGGCATGTAAATTCATCGAAGTGTAATAGAAGTAGGTGTCTAAAACTGTAGTTGGAAATTCTCTAGTAGACATATATGCAAAATGTGGAAGTATAAACAAGGAACAAGTATTGTTTGGTAGAATGCCTAAAATAAATGTGGTCTCATGGAATTTCATGATTATAGGATATTAAAAATATTGATTTGTTGAAAAGGCTTTAGAAACTTTCAATAAAATGCTTTTGGCTAGTGTGAATCCCTTTCCCAGATCTTCTTGATACACCCTCTCACTCACAATTTCCTGAAATAATTCACAATCTTCTAATATTCTGACATTATCTTTGTGTAGACACCCTAAAATGGACAGGCTTGCGACTTTACATTAAAAACACTAATTTTCATCTATTAATTAATGGTTTCTTAATCATTAATTAAGCATCTATTTTCTTCTAAATTCATTTCTCAAATCAT
>MU225509.1:4820152-4835268 GCA_018584345.1 Thuja plicata | reverse complement strand
CACAACCGTTCATCTCCCCAACTCTGGGATTGATCTCAACCACTCATTTCATCATCATTTCCTATATAACAAATCCTTCATAACCATTTGAAGGATCCAGGATTTCAAGCATACAAGCGCCATTACTTTGTCAGCATTCAGGCCATCCTGCGATCACACACACTTTGCAATTATCAACATCTTGACGCTTCTCAAGTCATAGACGCTGCCCAGCCAATACTGAGCATCAAGAACAGCGTTTCGGAAGGAGTAGAGAGAGACAATAGAAGCTTCAAGCTTCGAAGGGTTTGCATTCGTTTTTCTTCCTTTTCATTGTTTGTACATTTTATTGCTTACGTTTCCATCATTCATTTAGTAGTTATTGCATAATAGATTTGCATGCACTTGTGAACCTTGGCTACTAACCCCTGCCCTTGGAAAGCTGTGGGAAACCGGAGAGGGAGGCGTACACTTTGTAGTCACACCAATCATGGTTTTTCCATTATCTTGCACCCTATAATAATCACATACTGGTGACTAAGAAAACATCATTTCTCACTACTTGAAACATCCTTGCCATAGTCCTTTAAATATATTTTCACTTCATCAAAACTCTGTCACCTATGACACCAACTACCTTTACTATTTTATGACTGAAACTCAATGATCATTGACATGTTTTCTATCACCTCTCTAATTTTTCTCTTTGGCCCATCAAATAATGTTATCCATTAAAACACTACATCCAACCAAATATTTATGATTTTTCTCCTTGAGGTGTAATGCGGAGGGGTGATGGACCCAACCAAATCTCACAAAGGAAACTTCAATGTTCTTTTTTGTCTTCTAACAACACCCACCTAAAGACTCTCAAGAGTAAAACCATTCTTGACATTTAAGCCTCTCTAAAACACTCAAACACTCCAAGATGCCTTGTTAAACCAACCCCCTTCAAAAAGAATTCATATCCAATGATTCAACCTTTTACCCACTCCAATCACTTGACTGACATCATTCATGTCTTGACTCTTCCCTTCAAGGTGGCACTAATTTTCCCTTAACTCTACACCAGTGACAGTCCACACACATACTACATTCCCTCTTACATCAAAACCCAAAGACTCTCTATGAAAGGAAACTCTCACATTTTTTTCCTTCTTCATAACCTCACAAGGCTTAATGGGATAATAAACACCACAACCTACTGTGGTAGTGAGGACTTAACTTTGAGACTGTGCTCCACATGCTGACAGTTCACCATTCTAACCACTGTCCTACCCTTTAGGCATTTCATTATATCTTGTCCTCCTAATCCAAACTCTGACTCTTGTAGGGATTCCAACCTCCAAGACACTCTTACGCTTTTTTATACTCAATCCCAACTCCTAATACACTAATATCTTCAATCTTACCAACCCAAACTCACTAACAACACCTCATTGTCAAATTAGTACAGTCACACATCACTGCAAAATAGTTAATATTTTTCCCACACCTTGATCCCACAGCCTTCTCCATAACTCTTTACATCTCATAGTCTTACTAACATCCTTCTTTCACATCTCATGATAGTCATCTCACATTGGTGCAGGGCACCCTAGGACTTGAGTTTTGTTAGTCTTTCTTGTAAAGTAATAAGGGTTGTGTCTTACATCCATTTTGTTGTTTAGTCAATCACATGTGAACAAGGATCTTGTGGTCTGATTATAAGCCAAGAATGCCTTAGCTCACTGGACTATCCTTAGGTCTGTTTTGCAATTTTGGTGTTTTAGGTTGCAGTAGTGTTTGAGGGTCATGTTTGAACATATTTTGGTTGTTAAAGATAAGTGGAGACATCTCCCACTTAGTGGGATGCAACTTTGTTACTATTGTTCATTATGGGCAAAAGTTGTCATTTGTTTGCCAAAAAGTTGGCAATGCAACTTTCTAAAGTTGCTCCAAAGTTGTACTTTTGATATCCAACGGTTCCAACTATTTTTGCATTAGTTGGATTGGTTTGAAAAGTTTTTTAAGTTATCAGAATCGAGGACAATCAGTTAGATTGACCGAGAGTTACAGTTTGAAGAAAATCTAAATGAAAATAAACCATTTTTTGAGCATTCTATGTGTTGCATGAGCTTGTATGGACTCCAACTGTTGAACAAGTGATTGCAGAATTTTGGTTGATGAATTAGCTTTCATTAACATTTGTTTTGGGGTGATTTGGCTTCCATTTGCTCAAGTTAAGGGAAGTTTTGTGGTTGCAGGTTAGAAACCTCTAAAATTGAGGTCTGTGATGAAAATGTAAGTCTAACTTACATTTCCACCATGGGAATTCAATGCCATTGGGTGAAATGTAAGTTAAGACCATGTTTTGGAAGATTCCAAAAGCTCAGAGGCGGAAGAGTTGTTTTGCGCCTTCAAATTTGATGCCCTAGGCTAAATATGTTATATGTATTTAGCTTGTGAGAGGAAGAATTGCATGGTGCAATAGTCCAAGAGTGACATGGGACCAAGTTATTGATTGTTCCAATGTATTTGGAGTCCATATAAACTTTCCAAATGATTTCCACTATTATAACACCCATCTTTAGACCAATCCAAGAAGCCCTAGCTTAATCTGATCACCTAGGCTAGTGTTGTGTTGTGATAATTTGAAGATGTTGCATTAGAATTGGTTGTTTGTTATTTTGGGGTTTGTATGGTAATATTATAAGGTATTAAAAATAATAAATGATAGGTTTGGTTCCTTGTTCACCACCCGTGTTGAAGGATCTGTATGCTATAGCAGGCCTGGCAGAGTTAGGAATAATTCTGAGTTTTTGTGTTTTCTGAATTTGTAAGAACTCACTTACCTAGGTGTTTGAGAGGTAGTACTGGAGGATCCTAAAGCCAACCTAGAACAAGCTAGTTCCATCTATATTTGCAATTATAAACAAGAAACATAGTCTAGAGACCTAGAAGTGTTAAGGTCCAAAATGGAGGGTTGAAGATGGGTGCTTGTGAGGCCTAACTGGTAATGGGCAGTCAACCCATGGAGTAACTTTAGGAGGATTGTAATCAGTAAGAGGAATTATGTGAGCTGGTTGGATTTGCAATCCTTGTTGGTGTAGTTGAAAATTATAATCCTAGAAGTATATGATAGAGCATATAACCTATCAATAAGCAGTGTCGCCAAAACTAAAATAAGTTAAAATAAGTTATTCTATGTGCGAATCCATTAAGACCTTGTTGGAAAATGGGGTGTGTGGATAGAGCCTTAGGAGTATAAAGGGAGCATAGAAGGTATCTTAGTGTCTAGGATGACAGAGACACATCATATTGGGTTTCATATATAACTGTATTGGTAAGGTTGCAAGTGACTATCATAGGGAGAGTGCTAAGGCAAATTGGAAGTTTCTTGCAGAGAATTCAAATTTTATTGTCTTCAAACTTTATATATTGAATGACATGCAGACCATGGTAGGGTGCTCTACACCAAATGTTATTATTGTAGGATATGGAGACTCATTATTTATTGAAAAGGCTTTAGAATCTTTCAAGAAAATGCAATTGCCAGATTCTTTGCTAGCATCTTCCCTTCTTGTGCCAAAATGAAAGATTTGGAACAGGTTATTTGTACATCCATCAAAGCATAGTAGCCTTTGGTTTTTTTTCGGATATTATAGTTTGAAATACTCTAGTAGACCTGCATGCAAAATGTGGAGCCATGGATTTTTGAAAATTGTGGAATCATAAACAAAGTACCTCAAATGTTTGGAAAATTTCCTCAAAGAGATCTCATCTCATAGAATGTAATGATTGTAGGATATGCACAAAATTGATTTTGCAAGGAAGCTCTCAAAATATTTGAATTATTGATGCGCTTTGGAACATATTCTAATATTACAAGCTAGCTTTGTTCATGCTCTAGGTGCGTGAAATAATACATGTTTAGTGGATGAGGTTTGTAAGTTGTTCAACCAAATTACTAAAACCCAATTTGATTACACCCATAGTTTATCATTATGTGTGCATTCTAACCTTCATGCCTGTGCTGGCTATCTTGAAGACCCCCTAAATTTTTTAACTACAACAGTTGAGAAAATTTCTCCATTCTTTATACTTTGATGGATGCTTATGTCCTATTCCAAATCTCCCATTTTGGCACAGGCAGCGAGGATGATGGAAAATTTTATGGAATTTGGCTTTACAAATGCCAATTGTATTTCCTTGAAAGTTTTTGAGGCTTCATCAATAAATTTATTGTGTGCATATCCAACAATCCTTTCATTCCATGAGATGACATCTGTGTGTGGTATTCTATCGAATAGTTTCTAGAGCCCTTTAAACAAATCCATGTTGTGCATATCTTGCAATCATTACATTCCATGAGATGAAATATATTTTAGTCATTTCGTCAAACAATTTAAGCGCATTGTTTATGCTTCAACATTTTTCTTACATGTCTACCAGAGCATTTCCAACTAAAATATCTGGCAAAAATGCCCATTTCATTATTTCTCTGATGGATTTCCATACCCTATTCCAAATCTATCAGTTTTTAATAGGAAGAGAGGACAGTCCATGAGATGACATCTCTCTGTGGCATCTAGTGAAATAATTCAGGTGCTTGAATAAGGATGTAATACGGATTTGAATAATAAAAGTTGAGATTCTCTGTGATTTCCATGTCATGTTCACCGTTACAGTCCATTTGATCATGATTTTGAAGTATAAATACTAATATTTTCAAGATCTCATTGATGAAACATGTTTCTAAATTGAATCAAGTCTATTTTCCTCTTTACTATGTTGCATTTGATTGATTCTAAAAAATATATATATTGATTTGAATTGAACTGTTTAAAACCCTCAAATACGGTAACTCGCAGGGTATGCAATGTGATACCTTTACAGGGTTACATGGAATTCCACCTCATTGATGGATAGGAGGATGAGGATGGATTTGTAAAATAATATCCTAGTGTGGCAGAGAGCCATGCAAAGTAGGAGGCATGATTTGGCACCATGAAGAGCTGACTGTGACTGTCACAGTGTAAATGACACGAAAAGTTTAGGCTTTGTCCATGTGATGGGGAGTTTTTATTTGGTTCTAGGAGTTGTCAAAGGGATGGTAGAGATTTTTAAGAAGGGCCTAGAGGTTGGAAGGGGTTGTAGAGTGAAATAAAGTGGATTTAAAATAAGCATGACTGATAAATGGGTGTATGTCACAGTAGGACAGTAAACAGGTAATGTACCTTGTTTTGTTGAAAGAGTCAATTGGTGTTAAGAAGTGTTGGACAAGAGAAGTGTGGATAGAGCCTATAAGGTATCTCAGTATCTAGGATGATAGAGACACATTATGTTAGGTTTGATATGTGACTATCTTGGTAAGGTTGCAAGTGACTGGTATAGGGACAATGCTAAGGCATTGTACTGTTTATAGGATCAAATTGGGGTGATGGAAAGTGTTGAGACTATTTAATGGAAAGGGTAAGAGTATTTTACTAAGTGGTATGGTATAGGGGAACCCAAAGACAAGAGTGGATCCAACCTAGGGTCTATAATTTAATGGGAAAATGGATTGCATACATTCATAAGTTAATGAAGGGTGATCAGAGAATATGATCAAAGTTTGTGAAATCAGTGTTTGGGTTGTGGAGTATAGTGGACTAAGGGTGGAAAAAAGAGATGCTTGACCATTATTAGGTCTTGGAGTGTGAGGAGTTAACTGGGTGGATCTAGGAATTAATCCATTGGTAAAGTATGAAGGCATAATAAATAGGTGTTGTTACAAAACAAATGATTGAAAGGAGAGTTTTCTAATGAGATTGGATAGTGTCCACTAGCCTCTACATCACCTTTCTAATACCAAAAAAATAACTTGAGTTTGAGAGATAATTATTTGGAGAGCATCATGGTTGAGGACCTTGATATGGATGATCATGATATATTAGTGTAGACAATAGATTTCCAGGTTTTTCTTTTTGTTAAGTACTAGACCATCAAGCTATCAATATTTTCAAATTTCAATATGTAATATAATATAAAATATGTAGTGTGAACTCTTACTCTTTGACACAATGAAATTTTCCATTTGTGTATTTAATGTTAATGTTGAACTTTATCATTCTCCATGTCATAAAAATGTTGAACTTTATCATTGTCCATATCTAAAAGAATTGTCTTTTATTGGATATCATACCCCGTTGTATTTCTGCAGAAGTTTTTGTTTAATATTAGTAGAAACCTTACATTTTTTAAGGAAGCTATTATAACTACAAAGGGGATCACAATATATATCTAATACTGAAAATACTTTCTAGCAGCTGTCATACCACTGCTGGTAGGAGACTTTTATGGTTTTTGATTTATTTGCTGAGGTAATTCATGGGATATTCAAGTTGCATTTTACTTATAAAAAAATATAAATTTTCAAGGGGTCTGCAAAATCAGTAAATTATTTATTTATCTAGCATTAGTAATTAATTATTTCATAATCTATGCAGTTCTCCGCCAAATATGAAGTTTGTATTTTGTTCTAAAAGTATAGCCACACAAACCAGTTTGTGAAAGCTTTAGATTCCTAGTGTCAATCTATGTATTTTGCTACAAATATATTTTTGAATTTTTGTAATCATTCTCAAAGACCTGTCACCATAACTAATTTCAATCATTTCCAATTAAAGTTTGTATTTAGTTTGGAAGGCTTGCCACCAAACTTTGCACACCTTTACTTCCAAATTTTGTAACAATTTGCAATATTGAGTTGTGCAGCTTGTCACCAACATGCATATTATTACAGTACTATTCTAATCCTTCACCATATGCTCTCACCTTGCTCAGACTAAAATTTTGGTCATCAAAAGGTGGAAAAGTTTCCTGCATTGTCATTTGTGAAATTGTAAAATTTAGTTTGAGACGTTACCCACATGAACAAAGGTCAATATTTATACAACCTAAAGACTAGCTATAACAACTAAACTTTATTTTGTTTACCTATGCTATTTGTCCTTAATCTCGATATTGCAACAGTCTGCTTTTATGATAAACATACCAAGGTTCCTTGCCCACACAAGAGTAAATATTATAGGGAGTAAATTTGTAAAGATTTTTGATAAAACATCGAGATATTCTATATAGGGAGGTCAGATTGTTGGTAGTTTGTGTATATTTGGACTATTTTAATTATCAAGTATGCTGAATATTTATCTGGGGTGCCTAATTCTTTTTGTAGCCAATGAAATGTTGCATGTTTCTGAAGCTTTTACTGAGAAGGCATTCCACCCCATAGTAATTTGCAGAGGTATCCTCCAATTTCTTTGTATTGGGTTCCTCTAATGAATTAATCTCTATGCAAATTCATATAAATTATTAGCCTCTAATTTTGTATATAGGCTTGATCAAATGAAGTACTGTTTGTGCAATTCTTTAATTGTTAGTATAAATTGATTCCTTCTATTTTTTATTTAAAGTTTTAGTCTCTTTCTCTGCAGCTTCCCTTAAATCTCTTGAGGATGCTATTGTTGTGCTTGATAAGATTGTCATTCCTATTGATGTGAATGATCATAAGTTTTCTGCCTTGACTTGTGGGAAGTAAAATTTTCACCGTAAGTTCTGAAACTCCATAGTTGTTAGTGTTCAGTGCAATCATCCCAATGTTTTTAACTTTTAGTAGTTTAAACTTTGCTTAATATGCCAAGTTTTCATTTGTATTTTTTAAACTTATTCCACACAAATCTTTTTATATGCACCACCATTGTGTGGCACTACCACCCTTTCCCAACCAGCTCTTTTCCATCCCCAAAATTAGTCTCTTGGTCCCCCCATCCTCGAAACTTTTCCCCCCATTCCCCTCTCAGGAAACTCTGTGGAACATAGCTTTTGAGTACTTCTTTCTATTTTCATATTTTTAGAAAGAGAAGATGCTCACATTTTCACACTGACTACTTGAGTTTAATTCCCTTACCTTAAATGATTTATTCACCTTGGTATGTTGCAGAATCTAGTTGTTGCTTGTTAAAATGGTCCAATAAGAAGTTTTAATTTACTTGGTAATCTAAATTTCCAAGTTGGTGATATCCAAATAGATACTTACATGCTTATGTATGGAATTCTCTGCTGTGATAATAGATTGCATAACTATCCTTGGAAACAATTTAAGCCAATCTTCGAAAGTCACTGATACAAGTCTAGTCCAACATGAAATAAAGCTACTTAGCCTATTAATTTTTGTATAAATGGTGTTTTCAAGTGTATGGAATTATGTCAGGGATTTACTAGGATTCAACTATGTGGTTATGACTCAATCTTCACTGACCCCTATTTCATGAGTAGTAGTTGCTCACAAGAATTCATCTCTCATGACCATGAATGGTCCCACTTAGCATTCATTGCATCTAAGTGATGCTCATAAGGTGAAGATCTAGAATTTCTTGTGTGATCATTCATACTAGTACTACCCTAGCTCAAGCGTGCTTATTATGATCTTTTAAATTATATTCCCATGGAAAAATAGATCAAATTTTCCTTTATGAATAATGAATAATTATTGATTAACATGGACAAGGGTCTAAAGATAGTTATCTATTGAATGGTTATGCCCTGAATACTAGTCGGGCAGCTCAAGGAATGCCAACAAGAGTGGCCCCAACAAGAATTGCATGTTTGTATTTCAATCTTCAGACGATAGCCATTTCAAGCATGTAAAAATGATTGGAACCTGGCTCTTCTAGTAACACATGTGACCGAAGTCATCGCTTGAGGGTAAGGAAAGAGTATAACAACCTCCCACAATTATAGCTTCAGATTTAAACTTGATGGCCTAGTGGATTTTATAGACATTCATGGAGATATAGATAGCTATGTGCAACTAATAGTTTAGATGAGACAAGTTTCTTCCTTACGAGGAATCATAGATCATTCTGCATGAGATTGAGGTGGTTTTGTGTGATCATTTTCTAGTGGCAGACCATAGGTATAGGGTTAATATTGATGTGGCCTCCTTGCTCATCAAGGTACTTCCAGATGTCGTAGACTTGAAGGACACAGTTAGAACAATCACAATAGCATTGGTTGGATCTTAGTGGTACTTAGGATTAGAGTAAGTGTTGTAATAGTTGGTACTAGGGCTATGGTTTCTCGCTGAAGTACCTGACTGATTTTTTTGTGTCTTTCAATGAGTGTTTGATGTAATGCAAAGAAACAAGTGATATGTTTACAAATGTTTGATAAATTACCCAAGATTTAAACTATTGTAATAATTTGTTCTGAAACAAATTATGTAATAAAGATAGCAAAACTGAAATAACACTTAGAAACATATATTTCTATTAATAAATATGATATTACATTATCAGGTAAAACTGAAACAATAGAAAAACCAATCTTTGACCTTAAATTTAAGCTATATATGTCTGCATAAGATGCTATTCTGATTATAAATACTCCTGGGAATATAGATCTGGCTTTTCTATTTAATCCTAAAATTTTGAACATCACTTCTATATAAAGATTTCTGAACTCTGTTACAACAATATTAAGCACCTTATAACTCCCTCAATGACAGTAACTCTAACTTAAGAGATTTCTGAGGTCTTCTATTTTTCCCCAGACTCTAATATCTTAGTTTCTTGTTTGACCTCATCATAATTTTGCAGTAATAAGCACACAATGGATGTCACTAGTTCTTTTTGTTGCTCCCACATGTGTCTAGGTCTTAAGACTTCATAGCCTATGAAACAATGTTTCTCTTTCCTCAATTCTTGCTTATTTTAGTAGGACCTGTGATTTGTAGGCTACAAGAAAGAAATCCATTTTCTTCCAAATTATTTTTGACAGCTCATGGGCTGCTGGTGAAATATCCCACACTTTGTTCCAAACAGCCAACAAATTGGCTAATAATAGCTTGCAAACATTACCATCTTCATCCAAAACTAGAGATAGAATAAATTGCATGGAAATTATGTTATTCTCTGTTTGAGCCACATTAATAGCAACCCAAAATAGTTGAGACATTACAAAAATAATCTCGTCACAACTGATATCTAACTTGATATCAGAAGATCTGATTTTTGCAAATGTCTCTGGTATTGTTACCCTCTCTGCAAAGGAAGGGCCTCCAGTATCATCCAACCCACATAAAATTTCCATAATCATTTGTAACACCTCAATCATTATATTGATGTTATAAGGTTCATGTGGGGCACTTGTTTTTACAGTTTCTTTAATACTAGAAAAAACTCTGAGCTTTACCTCATTATTTGTGTGTCTCATAACCTTGGGCTTAACCAAATAAGTCACTGGTGGAGTTGTTGATCTTAGCATAATCATAGAGTCAATTCGATCTATCATAAGTATATTAGAATATTGTAACATTTCTTTAATGGTCATCTTATTTAGTCTTTAGTTTATTAGTTAGTTTCTATTTTTGGTCTTAGTTCTTGTCACTGATCCAAGGCAACTAATTGATAGGATTCGTGAAAGGTAGATAAACTATGCAGCTTATTTATTGATAAGATCTAGAGTGTTTGTTGAGTTTTGGATAAATTTTATCCAATTTGTTGGTTTTTAATATTTCCACTGTGATGGGATTTTCTCACCTCCTAGAGTTTATTGTAAAATTTATTTGCAAAGATGTGCTAAGCATTGCCCTAGACAAATCTTCTGTGCGGAAGTAATAAAAATACTGGACAGGCAGGAGTTTCCATGATTTTCAAATTTGGCATGTTGTTACTAGTCTTTTATGTTGCTAGAAATTGTAGATTTTTGACTGAAGATGAGCATGGTACATGTAGTTTCCAATGCAGCAATGTGGAGTTGGATAGATGGTTGAGTATTGGTATTTTTGCTGGTTGTTGCATATTAGTGATCACTATCATTTTTTTTTCATTTGTTTTGTTTGTGCAGAGAAGCAGATATAACTAAGGAGAGTATTGAGAAGCTTTTAAAAGCTGGTGCAAATGTCATTTTAAAAGCAAAACGAATAGATGACATGGCTCTAAAGGTGTACTTGCATGTTGTCTCACATAATGAAACTGGTAATGTTACTACTATTTGGATCAGCTGGCTAATGTCTGTTGATTTTTGCTTGGTGCAATACTTTGTTGAAGCTAGTGCAATTATTGTGTATCGTGTATGTAAGGAAGACTTGTTTCATGTTGCCAAGGAACCCGGTGCTACACAGGAAGTGAACTTATTTTGTCAACTTTTTAATCAGTGGTAATTTTTTTTCTAGGGTAAAAGTTCACAAAGTAATATGTCTATTAAGGACAATTTCATATTATACTAAATGGGAAACAACAAATTAGTAATTACAGAAGTATGTCAAAAAAATACACATTATCAAATGTCTTTAAAAGATTCCACACATCACTTTTTTCCTCACAAAATCAAATCAATGTTGGGGAGTGAGGAGAAGCTCTAGCAGTAGCTTTTGGTGCATCTGCAACATCATTGTAGTTAGGTTCCCTTGGCTAACAATCAAATCACTCTAAAAGCTTCAACACATTACATTTTTTCCTCACAAATTATAATCAATGTTGAGGAGTGAGTAGAAGCTCTAGCAATAGATTTTGGTGCATCTGCAACATCATTGTGGTTAGGTCCCCTTGAATAACATCAAATCCTACTTTAGTTATACTCACCTCCTCCTCGGCTTCCATTTTATCAATCTCATGTATGGATTCCAGCATCTGATTATTTGTACCACAAACTTTTGCTCGAGTAATCTCCAATTCAACCTAGTATAAAACTACCATACACTTAATCTGCGAATGGATGGTCAGCAAGGGATGAATTTGACAAATTTAGCAATATGACTCATTAGCATTGACTTTAACACTAGTAGAGCTTGATGATAAGTCAAAATTTCATTTGCTCATTGCCTTTGATCTGAAAATCATATAGAAGAAACTAGATGATAGGGGTCATGGTGTTTCCTTCATCACAGTCAAGGAGTTGTCTAAATGCCTTAGAATTGTGAATTATTCAAGTTTTGTGGTGCATAGCTGTAGGTACTAGGGACTATATTCTTGTTGAGGAATGCCTTAAATGATCCAGAACATTTTGGGGAATCCTTAGAATTTGAATTGTTTTATTGTTTGATTTGTCTATTTTGACATTTGATCCTCCATTATTTGTGTATGGGGATCATAGGAGGCATAAATGCATTATAAAATGGTTAGAAAATTTCTCTCTCATTGTATTCTTAACTTTTTTAGTGGTAGTGATAGAGCAAGGGTTTCTAAGTTGCAGAGGCACATTATAGATCTGAGGAGTGAGTTGTATACATTGTTATGACACTTGAAAGACTTAGGAGCATTGTAACACATTTGTAATATGACTCTGATAGTGGAACAAGGAGCACTTTCTCACTCTTGCTAGAGTTTTGACACACTGAAGGGTTTCTCCCGAGTGAATTGCTTGTTGCAGTCATTGTGTATGGGTTCTCTTGTATGTTATCTCACTGTTATAGGTTATTTCATGCTTGAATATTTTAATTGTAAATAGCATCCATTTGAATTTAGTTTTCAATATTTTGAAAGTGTTTTTCAGAATTGATAATGACATCTATAGTTAGTGAAAGCTAATGACATCATGTATAGGAACTATTCTTAGAAATTTGTCTGCATTTAATAATAAGTATTTTGGGTAGACTTTTAGCCCATAATTATTGAAAAGGTTTCTCAATCAGTTCCAGGTATTCTCAGTCGAAAGACAATCTATGAAATGTGATTTTATTAACGAGATCAATAAACACCCTCTTTTGTTGAAATGGTATGATTATTCATTAAAGGGTACTAGCTCAATGGAAGAGCACCTACTTTATAAGTAGGAGGATGGTGGTTTGATTCCATCGTGTCTTAATATGACTAAATATATGACTAAATAAACAACTAAATATATGACTAAATAAATGACTAAATATATAACTAAAATATATGACTAAATAAATGACTAATTCAATGACCAAATCAATAACTAAATACACGACCAAATAAATGACTAAATCAATGACCAAATAAATGACCAAATAAATGACTAAATAAATGATCAAATAAATGACTAAAATAGTTTAGTCATAAATTTGGTTGCAAAATAAATGACCGAAAATAAACTACCACTGATCACGTGACCAAATTTGGTCATTTATCTATAATTTTTGGTAGTTTATTTGATCATATATTGTTATTTTTGTACTTGTGTAGATGGATTGTGGTATGAAAAATTAGATGACTTTATTTTGTAGGCTTATACTGATGTTGATTGGGTAGGTAATGTGGATGATAGAGAGAGTACAAGTGGTGGAGCATTTTTCCTTGGGAAAAGGTTGGTTTCTTGGTTAAGCAAGAAGCAAGACTATATTGCTCAGTCTACTGTTGAATTAGAGTATGTTACTATTGCAAGAAATTGTACACAAGTTGTTTGGATGAAACAAATGTTGAAGGACAATGGAATAATTTTTGAAGAGCCAATGGTTATCCATTATGATAACACTAGCACATTCAATATGTTGAAGAGTCATGTGATGAACTATAACTGATTGAATGCTTGAAGATGTTAAGTTGATGATCACTGAGATGCAGGAAATTAATGCAAGACATTAAATCAGTTAATGCATTATATTTTCATTAATGTCAACTTGATATAATCTGATTGGTCATATTCATATGTCAAATACTTCAAAGAGCCAAAGAAAAAAAGGTTATGTTATCAATAATGCATAAAAGTTTAGTATACACCAAGTGACAACAAACACCGACAGACAGTGCACACCGACGGATAGAGAACTCCGAGAGAAGAGTCACAGTGATACTCGAGAAAGATACCCAAGAAAGAATTCCTAAGCAGAACTGAAAGTCACAGTGTTTCCCGATGGATAGAAAACCCTGACGGATAGAGATGCCTGAGGACAACTGAAGTCAAGACTGAGAAAACAAGGAGTTAAACACTAATCAGAACTGAAGTTCAGAAATGACAAAAGACTTAGCTGGTAGGAGCTAAACATGGAGTTAAGTGATTGATTACATTGTTTTTATCGACTAGTTAAAAGCTAGAGATAAGATAGAGTTTTAAAGCTAGTTTTACTCTAGTTGTCATGGAGAAATCTGCGGGATAAAACTAAAGCATGCTTTAAAGCAAGAATGGCGAGATTTCTGGATCACGTCAAGAAGAAGAAAGACAAGGAATTTAAAATAGTCAACTCATGTCTATAAAGGAGACAAGGTAATTCATTTTGAATTAGGGGTGAATAGAGAATAAGATGCTAAAAGAGAATACTGGTGAAGAAATAATTCTTCATACATACCTGATCAAACAAGCTGAAGAATAGAGCTAAGATTTCTGCGAACATCGAGCAAAAAAAAAAGAAACAACATCACCAAGCAGAAAGAATTGGAGAAAAGGAAAAGAAGAGAAACATTGATCAGAAAGGTATTATGAGCTTACAATAGATCTAAACATCTGCAAAGTTTAGTTGTATTTATGAAGATATCATATACTGTTTCAGTTTAACCATTGGATCAGAAAGTCTCTTAACCGAGTAGGATTTAACTATCCTTTATATATTGAGATACATCCCAAGGAGTATCAAAAAGTTTCTCATGAAGATAGCATATTAAAAAGTCAGATATAAAGTGATAAACTATTACATTTAAATCCTCTAATAAGGTCACACTTAACAGTGTGTCTGTAACCTTTAACGGGGTTGGCTCTTCATTGAGCTCACTTCAAAAGAGTAAAAAATTTAGGTTACCGGTCCCAAGTGGTTTTTCCCTTAATAGGGTTTCCACGTAAAAAAATCCATGTGTCAAATGTGTATATGGTTCATTATTTTAATGTTTTTCTTTACACATTACTAAAATAGGATGATCGGTAAACACTAAGTTATTTATTGTATTTCGGTAAAGGCTAGACTTATAATCGGTAAAGCTTAAGAAAAAGGATTAAAAGTGAACTTCGAGAAGTAGTTATTGTAACACCCCAAAATTGGCACCTAACAACCTAATCAATTTTGGTGCATTTTCTCATCTTCGAAGTCCTATTGTACTAGGCAAATTCTTCTCTTAATTGACTTTAATTGACTGAGTTTCAAATGCAGAAAACCCAAATTTGCATAAATCTGACATTACATTTAATTCCTAAATCTCAAATGATTATTAGCTAAAATCCCTATG
>MU225509.1:4746330-4811049 GCA_018584345.1 Thuja plicata | reverse complement strand
CTCATTCTTAGTTTAATTGCAAATTCATACTTACACTAGTTGCATTTCATCTTCAATTTCATAGCTTAAATCATGTCTTAATTCATAGAATAGCTGCACTTTCTCATATCTAGATGCATATTTCTCAAAATTGATGGCTCTTCTTCACATACTTGCACTATAAAATCCTCCGTATTAGAGATGGTCAGGTTGTGGCTCTCGTTCTGAGGGTAAACTGTAGCAATCACACCTAATTAGGAGGCAACAGGTCGCTTCAATCACATTTGCAGAGAAAACAATCCATGTTTGTCTTTGTAAATTCTTTGATTGTGTAATGACTATGTTGCGTTTGTGTTGAATAGAGAGGTCCACATTCGACATCAGACAGTTATTTGATAAGATTATTTAAAGGCATACATCTTGTAGGACTGAAGATAACTAGAGGTTTATATATGTGGTATAAAGTTTTTGGGTTGATTTATTGGATTACTTTTTGAGGTCACTAATTCACACCCCCCCCCTCTCTCAGTTATTCTAACATCCTATAATGCATTCAAAGATTAAACATATTTCTATTAAGTATCATTTCTTAAGGGAAAAGGTAGCATAGAAAGAGATTAGATTGGAATATATTAGCAAAAAGGAACATATAGCATATATATTTACAAAACCTTTTCTAGTGATAATTAATTGATGCAGACATGCATCAATCCAATGGCTTTCAGAGCTATATCATTAACTGGACTTGATGTGTGGATCTACTCCTCAGGGGGAGTGATTGCAGGAACACTATGGAGCACATTTGGGTGATTTTGCACCTGTCTGTTGGACATGAAGATTTGAAAAATCTACACCTTACAGAAGATTACAATTGAGTTATGGCACCCTTTTCAATTGTTGCCAAAGGGGGAAGATTCTATGTGAAAATCCCTACTATTTTGGGGTGATTTGTGTTGAAGATATTGAGAAGATTGTATTGAGAGAAAACACTTTTTGGGTTGATCAATTTTTCCATATGTTGCCATAAATGCCAAAGGGGGAGATTATTGGATGATATCAACTTCAGATACTATTTATGTTGTTGATATTCATGTTTTGTCACTAATGTCAACACATGTTTCTGTGGAGAGAACAGACTAGTTATTTGATTGTAAGAAGTGTACGGACACTATATGGATGATTCAGAATGATCAAAGATAGGGATATGGAGACAAATATGTGATGACCTTATTCCTAAGGTCACTTGACTTGAGATTACATATTGATAATGTTACAGATGATTTATTGAAGACTGGTTTATGGACTGTGACATAAATGCTTGACAGAGCAGGTCTATGTATTTTGTGTATATCTTACAAATGAAGATGTTTCAAAATATGCGAGCTTATGGGATGACAGAGAACACATTGAGGAGTTTTCATTATTGATCGATAGTTGTGAGATTAATGGTGACGTCATTTGTAGCGTGTATTCTGGAGGATACCTATTTGGAGACCGACTTCGAACATGTAGCATGTATTATGAATTATGAGCGAGGATTGTAGATCTTGGAGTATAACCGGTGGATTGTAATTGATGTTTACTTGTTATAGGTACTGTGTGTATCTTAGCAAGGGGTTAAACAATTATTTATATATTGGGAAGCCTAATTGGCTTACCTAATTATTTATCTATGTATTTGGAAAGCTTAATTAGCCGATCTAATGAATTATTGTAATAGGGTATATATAAGAGATCTTTTCTTTTGGAAAGATGTGGTAGAGATTGAAAAGCCAAAGAAGTGTGAAAGTTGTGAGGCTTATTGCTTGCTGGATGTAGAGCAGAGTTTGTGATAAGAATACTTCATTGGAACTGACCAAGAAAAGACAGTTTTTATTAGACAGTTCAGTACTGGATTTTATATTTTCTATATATACTTGTTCGGATTGTAAATCCTTGAGGGTGGCATTAACCTTCTTTGGGCAGTGTGCCTAGGCAATGAGCCCACTGTTACTCTTGACTCCTAACAGGGTCTGTCCTTTAACAGGGACTATGTACTATAATGTTGAAACAAGCTCCTAACAGAGCTAAATATTTTAACAGGTATACTATACTCTTAGTACATCATGTGTGGGTGCTAATTCCCACCGGGATTTTACCTTTAACATGGTTTCTTCGACAACAAGTATTGTGTTATTGTTTTGGCATTTATTGTGTTATCATTTGCATTAAAGTTTTGGTTTCTAAAGTTTAAAGTTTAATATTCTATATCACAATTGATTCGCCCCCCCCCCCCTCTCAGTTGTGCTTGTGGAGTGTTATTCCTAACAACCACAACATGTACTATTAAATATCATGTATCTATATAAATCATCTCCTTTAATTGTGGAGTATAAGAAAATCTCAACCGTTCCTTGTCAACTATCAATTATTAATATTTAATTTACATTTATGCTGGAAAATAGCTTGCTTTGTAAACAACCCATGTAATTGATTCAGAATTCTATTATCTGAAAACTTTATTTTCCCCACTTTCATTGCTACAGATTTGCAAACACAGTCCTCTTCATCATTTTGGTGAGTCCTTTTTGGAGATCCATGTATAAAACATTATTTGTTCCTTCATCATCTTTTCAAAAAATTTAGCTATGGTTATTGTCATCATACATCTAGCTTAAAATATTATCCATGTTTGTCACTTTGAAAATGTGTGGATGGAAGAGAAGTCCACAACTTGTGTAGGTTTATATTGGACGATAACAACATATTATAGTTTTTAGAAGCAATAGTACATGACGTTTAACCCTACTCTCATGGTCAATGTTTTTTATTTGAATTAAGATCTAATAAAAGAAAATGATTTCTTTTTTCAATTTTTTATGTTTTGTATTTTTCTATTGCAACTATAGAAGTTTATCATCTTAAAAAAATTCCAAGGGCATTCGGAGTAGGTTAGAAATTCTCATCCCTTCAAGAGATTTTTTTATTTTTTTTGCACTCTGAGATTTTCTTTAAATCCTTGTAAACAGTTTTAAATTTACTTGCACTCAGAGAAATTCATAGACCAGTTAAAAAATAATCATCACATGTATGGTATTTAGTGAAGTTATATGGGCTTTAGAGTACTAAAATGTTTTTTTATTATTATTAATTGATATATGTATTGTATGTGTTTTGATTTCAAGGACGTGAAATGTATTAGTTTATCAATTAGTGATTTGGTCAAATTAGTTAATTTAGATGTGATTCATAGATTTGTTTTTTTCTTTTTATTTGTTTTATTTTTTGTAACCCTAACACTAATTATAAATTAAATGTGAACCCTATTCATAATTAAATTGTAACCCTATTGTTTATTTTTTCATATTTATAATAATATTTTAACGAAATCCACAACTAATTTAAAAATTTGTAGAAAATACATTGTAATGTGGTGTGCAAAACCCCAACAATTCGGTTATCATTAACCATTTTGACAATTACATTTGAACATGCAGATCAAAACTCTTTTTTGCATTTGGAGCAGAGAAGAAATTGATGTTTGCAGGCAAGTTATTTCATAATTTCTCTAGAAATTGTTAGCTTCAAATGAATATTAATATTATTTCTTTGTTTTTCAACAACCTATATATGCAAGACACCTTGATAAGAAACCATATTACTTGAACAATATCAAGTAAGTAGGACAATGGAAAGAAGTATAAAATTATATAACATATCTTGCAGAGTAAGCTACTTCTATTAAGAGGAAAATAAGCATTTCTCCTATATGGTGACTCATGGTGGGTTCGTGAGTTTAGAATGTTTTAAATTTAGTTGTTTAATCCCTTAAATAATTTATTTATATAATGCTTTTAGATTTTACAATTTAAATTATAAATAATTGGTAGATCTTTCCAATTTAAATAAATTTTGTTTTCAATCATTAAAATATTTGTTACTCGCTAAATTTGCATCAAGCGGAAAATCAATACAATCTTGATCACATCACAATTTGGGTGAAAAGTGGCGATAATGCTTCATGGTTGGTGATGGATGCAGATTGGTACTTCCATTTAATGGACAAATGTTTTACGTTTTGAAGGGTTTTCCATTTTAAAATAATGAAGCTTAATAATTGTTAAGAAAAAAATGATTATATAAGATTTTTTTTGGCAATAGGTGTGATACATGTATTTGAAGATGACAATAAATTTTTTTAAATCTAATTTATTTTATTTATTTAACATTCAAAATTCTTGTATTAATATGCATCTATTTTATAAATGTCACAAACATATGGACTGTTGCTTCATATGTTGCTTCATATTTTAAAACTCTGATTACTCGTTTGCAAGTTTGTATTGTAATATGCCAATAGTACTGACAACAGTATATTCCACTGTCATGGTAAAACTTGTGATAAAAGATCCATCTAGTGGAACCTCAAAACCAGAGATAAACCATTGGCACTACTCCAAGGTTGCTCAGCCAAGAAGTGGAATGAGAAGGGCATATCTTACTTAGAAGATATCTTACAGGATGATCAATTAGTTGAATGGGAAGATATGAAGAGCATATTTGATCTTCCTAATACTCAGTTTAGGACCTACTTAGTATTAAAGGAATCTTGTGACACCATCTTTCTTCATAAACAATTGTATTTGGATAGTGAATGTCATCTCTAATACAGATGGGCAGATGGGACCTTGATTACCAAATCTAGCTCAAAGCATATCTATGGCCTCCTTACCAAAGAATACCCCATCTTTCCCCATCTGAACAATTGTTGCAACCTTAACCTTGAAACTTACATGTGGAGCAAGATCTTTTTTAACCTCTGGTCCTCCCTGGTTGATCCCAAAGTTAAGTTCTTTTTGTGGCATCTTCTCTTACACGGGTTTGCATTTAGACTTCCTAATGGAGATCCTAGTACTTGTTCCTGTTGCCCTTCCCTGAATATGTCAGTCATGTGTTCTTTATCTATCTGTTTGCTATAGAAATTTGGAAACTCTTTGGCTTTCCTCTGTTATATGATGTCTCTATTCTGGATATTATCTCAGGGCATATTAATGGTTTGAAGAAGCCTTTTAATAGTTTTTTGCACTTATCTGTGCTTTAATTATGTGGAACATTTGGAAAAAGAGAAATGATATTGTATTTGGTGGCTATAACAAAATCCTTACTGAGTCTCTCAAGATACTCATATTTCATGATATTAATGTGCAGGTAATCGTTGTGATTAAAATCAAGAGAAAGAAGTTGGAGCACCTATTCAAGAATGGGATGGTCAGACTTGGAGCATGGGAAGTATCACATGGATACAACTAGACAAAGGAATCTGAGGAGCTGACACCATTCATAGCTTCCCTACACAACTTCATGGCAGAGGTGAAAGGGCTAAATAAGGAGAACATGCCAGTCATTAATGTTGTCCCCATTTCTGCAGTTTTAGGCCCAGGCATCTCAGTTGCAGTGCCCCTGGCACACCCATATGAGAAGCATATTAGGAAGGGTGAGGTACTTAAGTGGATGTAAGGAACACATGGACAGATAACCTGGGTACCCTATAGAGAGGAAGACTTTGCTTAATTGTGCCAGTTAGACCAACTATGACATAATTTTGTTACCACTTTTTGTATATGCCACTTTCGTAGATTGTGATAGTTCTAGATACTTTATCTATTCCAGATATAGCAGTCAGGTGTAGTTGAAGATATATGTTTGGCTCTCATTTTGGTAATTAGCATGAGCTAGACACATGAATGTAACTATTTTTATGAAATTAATACAATCATATATCTTTAATAGAAAATAAAAGTCAAATGTCAAAGATTGTTATCATTTTACATTTGTAATTTTTTTTTATATGAAGAGGTATATTATTAACATTTTGGTTATAATGTTAAAAGATATTTTACTATTGTACTAAAGATGTATTTTACTAATGTTAAAAAATCTTACAAAAATATAAATACAAAAAATGTAAAAGAATTTTTTTTCCACTCAATTATCTTTTTGAATGCAAATATAAATTTTAATATTACAAACTAAGATTCTATCATTTAAAGATGACATAAGTATTCTATAATTAATGCTAAAAAAATAAAATAAGAAATAATATAAGTATTCAATAAATAATGTTAAAAAAAAAGTTTAAAAAAAAAGATATTTATGTATATTGTCACAAGATAATTGTAATAAATAATATTATACTAAAAAAACAAAAAAAGATGATTATCCAAAGCAAACTTTATTTTAAAAATATTTAATTTTTTAAAATAGAAATTCTATTGAAAATACCTTTATATCTAGAAATTTGAACCATGATCCTAAACCAAATGGACCCCTAACTCTAGCACTAAACTAATTGAAACTTGTCCCCCAAACCAAATTTATCAATTTTATCAACTTAAACTCTAATCCTAACACTTTACCAAGATAAACTCTACCTAAATCTAATGCATTATACAAATTGAACACTGTTGAATAAAAAGCCTAATTCTAATTGAATATTAAACCCAATTCAACACTATGACTCACCTTAAGATAAATTAAACCCTAAATATAATAGTAAACAAAATCAAAGCCCAACCCTAAAACAAATTTGTAACCCTAACACTAATTTAAGTTAAATGTGAACCCTATTACTAATTATATTTTAGCCCTATTTGAATTATAATTTTCACTTTCAATGAATATAAACATAAGATTAGCCTTTGCTAAACTACTACAAAAAATTAAACACTAACAAACAAAATTCAATTGTAACCTTACTATATCATGGTTAATGCTTTAATTCGAACCTTAACTCTAATTCTAAATATAATTTTCACACTAACACTAGACCTTTTTAAATCATAAACCTAAACTAGATTGAGCCCTAACACTAGCCAAATCAAAGCCTAATCCTAATACTCAACAAAATTAAATTCTAATCTTTGTCAAATTAGGATTTGTATTATTATCTAAATGCTAACTCTAAGTGTAATAGTTTAATTAGGTTTGGGTGCACTAAGGGATATGCTTCAATAAGAGTTTTTGTTTAGTTAAAGTCAAGGTTAGGATTTAATTAGTCTGAGGATTAAGATTGAACTTCTATAATAAAACTTGGTATCTAGGTTAAGGACAGGTTTCAAACACAATTACAATCAACATTAGGTTAACATTTTAAATAGAGAACTATGTTTAGGGTTTAATTAGTTTCATTTGGAGTTGAGATTAGGTTTTATGAATCAATTATAATTAGGATTTGATCAGGGTTTAGGATCACTATTAATTTTAGTGCTTGATTAAGGTTAGGGTTTAATTAGGGTTACAAATATGAAACTATAAAACTAATAATAATAAGTATAATACTAAATGAAATTGAATGTAATCTTGACTTGAAACTAAATTGAATCCTACCTCTAACACTAATTTGAATTAAATCCTGGTCCTAAAACTAAATCAAATTTAATATTAATAATAAATGAATTCAAATTATAATTGTAACCCTAAATAAAATTTAACCAAACCCTAATGATAATTTCAAATTAAAACAAATCAAAAACTACCTCTAATGATAAACCAAAATCTACAATAAACCTAATACTAAACTGTTAGAATAACTGAGAGAGGGGTGAATCAGAGGCCTTAAAAATAATTCCAAAAGATCCAACCAAAAACTTATATATCAAATATAATACCTTCAGTTATCTTACAGTCCTAGTTTCATCAAGATGTATGTCATAAATAGTCCTAACAACTATAAACTGCTTGGTAAGATAAATTGTTTATCTTTTCTAGTCTTTACCGAGTAGCATTAAATCAACTTAGTGTTAACCAATCAATCCAGTTTCAATAATGTGTAAAACAAAATATCAATGCAATGAAACATATAAACATTTGACACATAGTTATTAATTTAGAAACCCAATATGGGAAAAAGCACCTGGGACCGGTAACCCAAAATATTTTCACTCTTCTGAAGTGAGCTTGGTGAAGAGCCAACCCTATTAAAGGTTACAATACACACTATTAAGTGCGACCTTGTTAGAGGATTTAAAACCAATAGTTTGTCTTTTGACCTAGCACTCACTATGTTGTCAACAAGAAAACCTTTTGATACTCTTGAGTATCTCAATACAATAAGGACTGTTAAATCCCACTCGGTTTAGAGATTTTCTGAATCAATGGTTAAACTGATACAGTAAATGATCTGTTCAAAATACAACTTTGATTTGCAAATATTCAGATCTATTGTTAGTTATATAATACCTCTCTGATCAATATACACTTCAGTTCTTTTGCTTTATTTCTTTATTATGCTTGGTGAATGCTCTGTCCTTTGTTGCTCGGTGTCTGCAAAATTCCTTGGCTCTGTTCTTCAACCTGTATGATCAGATCTGCATGAGGAATTCTATCTCCACACAAAATATATTCAACATTCCTCCTTTGATAATGAATTCCTTGTCTCTTTATATAGACATGATTAGCCGCTCAATCTCCTTGTTTTTGTCAGATATCTTCTTGATCCGTAAAACTCACCATGCTTTGCTTTATCCCGTAAAGATCTCCTTTAGTTTTATTTTGTAAATCTCTCCTTGATAACTATGAATAAAACATGCTTTAAATATCCTTCCTTACTTTAGTTTAACTAATCATTGAAAATAAAACAATCAATCAGTCAATCCCTAAATTGTAGCTCTTCCCCCTAAGCAATTTTGTTGTTCTTTAACTCCAAATATGCTCAGTCATCAACTTTAGTTATGCTCAGTCATTAAATCTAGTTATTGTAGTGCTCGGTATACACTTTCTCAGTTACTCATATGCTTGGTATATACTATGAACTTCTCGGTGTTCACTGTCACTCGGTGTATACTGACTTTTTATGTTTTACTGACCACATAAACTTTGTCTCTTCATATCTTCAAGGTTATGATAATATGTGTATGAACAATCAAACCATATCGAGTTGACATCAATGACATTACAATACATTAATTGATTTAATGTCTTGCATTCACTTTTGCAACTCAGTGATCATCAACTTATCATCTTCAAACATTCAATCAGTTATAGTTCATCAATCTCTCCCTTTGGCATTGATGGAAACACAATATGAAATATCCAGTAAAGAACATGCCATAACATACCAGACTTATTGTTCTATAACCAATTCAAATATCTAAATTTCGGTAAGCTCTTCTAGCTCATATTAATATGTTCAATCAAAATAAATGTTTACCATACAGTTATCCCTGTAGATTTGATTCTATTGTATGCTCTCCCTTTCTTCATTCCCTTCAATGGATAGGTGTAGCAATTTTGGCTTCTGATTCTATCTCTCCCTTTCTTGTAGAATCTCTTCTCCCTTTTCTGGATAGATATGCAGTGTCAACTCTCTCCAATTCTCTCCCTTTGATGGATGGTTATTTCATTGAATCTTTCTCTTCATTGAATCTTAATCACTTCTCCAGATGGATATTTCATTGAATCTTTCTCTCCCTTTGACAACAATACCAAAAAAAAAATATACAATCATTTTCTCCCTTTAGTGGACTGATATGTCATTATAGTACATATCTCAGCTTGCATCAACATGATTAATCTTCTGATAATGTGTAGGCTTATGCAACCTCTTAGTCAACTTAGTGACTAGTAGACAAGGGACGAACCCCTAGTCTATTCCCCAGGCATTCAAATGTGTCCTTTGGGAATGGTTTTGTGAATATGTCTACTAGTTGTTCTTTGGGTTGTACATATTCTAGTATTACATGTTTCTCTTGTACTTGTTCCCTCAAGTAATGATACTTAATAGATATGTGCTTTGTTTTAGCATGCATCATAGGGCTCTTTGAAATATTTATAGCACTTGTATTATCATAATAGATAATTACTAGGTCAAGAATTTCCTCATTCGTACCTTTTAGCAATTGCTTGATCCATGCAATGTTAGAGAAATTTGTAGCAGCAACTACACATTTTTCTTCTGCAGTTGACTGAGATATGCATCCTTGATTTTTACTTATCCATGTGACAAGTCTATCACCCATAAAGAATGCTCCTCCTGTAGTGATCTTTCTATCATCTATGTTTCCAGCCCAATCAATATTAGTATAAACTTGTAGCTCAAATTTTCCTTCTTTATTGTACCACAAACCATAGTCTTCAGTATTCTTCAGATATCTCAAAATTATTTTAATTATAGTCATATGTGATTCCTTAGGGTTAGCAGAGAATCTTGCAACTATACCAACTGCATGTGTTATATCAGGTCTAGTGTGTACAACATACATTATTTTACCAATCATAGATCTGTATAAGGTCTGATTTACCTTGACTGTCTTGTCTTCCTTTATCAATTTGCATCCAGTTGACATAGGTGTTCCAACTGGTTTGGAGTCCTCCATCTTGAATATCTTCTTTGATGTATTAAATTGTGTGATGTAGATGCCTTCATCCTATTGTATAATCTGTAGACCAAGAAAAAATTTGATCTCTCCAAACATTGACATTTCAAATTCTTTTCTCATTTCATTAGCAAATGACTTGCATAGCATGTCATTACCTCCAAATATGATATCATCAACAAATATCTCAGAAATAAAAATCTTATCATCACTATCACCTTTCAAATATAGATTATTGCTGTCAATTGTTCTAACAAATCCAATACTAATGATATAAGAGTGAAGTCTTTCATACCATGCTCTCGGTGCTTGTTTTGATCCATACAAGGCTTTGTGTAGTTTATAAACCATGTTTCTCTTGTTAGGATCAACAAACCCTTCAGGTTGTTCAATGTATACCTCATCTTCTAGTTTTCCATTCAGAAATGCAAATTTAACATCCATTTGGTATACTTTGAATCCTTTAAAAGAAACATAAGCAAGTAGAATTATTACTCCTTCTATTCCAGCAATGGGTGCAAAGGTTTCTCCATAGTCAATACCTTCTTCTTGTGCATACCCTTTGCATACCAGTCTTACTTTGTTCCTTGTGACTTCTCCATTCTCATTAAATTTGTTTCTGAAAATCCATTTGGTGTCAATGACATGTTTTTCATTTGGTCTAGGTACTAATGTCCATGTTTTATTCTTCTCAATTTGTTCAATCTCTGCATTCATTGCACTAACTCATTCTTTATTCTCAAGTGCAACATTAACAGATTTAGGCTCAAAATCACAAATCAAACATCTATTGTTATGTGATTTACTTCTTGTTCTCATTCCTTCTCTTTTGTCACCAATTATTTGGTCCTGTGGATGGTGTCTTCTGACATATTTAGCGAGTACAGGTTCAGATCTTTGTTCTTCATTGTGATCTTCATCACTCGGTTCAGCATTGTGAGCATTTTCCTGATTCTTGGTGTGTGCATCCTTTTGCTCGGTTACATTATTCTGTCGCTCAGGAAAGGTGTCAGGTTCTTCAATTTAGACAAATATTTTGTAATCTTCAGGTTCCTTTCTTCTTTCCTCATCATTTTTCTTAACAAATTCATCCACTTTAACATTTGCACTCTCAATGATTTTGTTAGAAGATTTGTTCAGACATTTATAAGCGTTGCTTTTAGTAGAATATCCTAGAAATATTCCTTCATCACTTTTAGATTCAAGTTTCCCTTTTCTATCATCTTTCAGTATATAACATTGACTTCCAAAAATTCTAAAGTAACTCACATTTGATGTGTATCCATGCCATAGCTCATAAGGTGTCTTATTTATGTCTTTATTCAATTGAACTCGGTTCAGTGTATAGAACGAAGTACCTACAGCTTCTCTCCAGAATTTTTTTGTGCTGTCTTTTTCAATCATCAGTGTTCTGGCACAATCAACAATTGATCTATTCCTCCTTTCAGCAATCCCATTTTGTTGTGGTTTTCTTGGTGTAGAAACTTGTCTTGTAATCTCATGCTCGTTACAAAAGTTATTGATTTCATCATAAATAAATTCTCCTCCTCTATCTGATCTTAAACATTTCAGTTCTTTTCCACTTTTTTCAACTTTAACTTTATACAATTTGAACATCTTAAATGCTTCAGATTTCTCTTTTATGAATATGATAGTCATCATCCTAGAATAGTCATAAACAAATATAATAAAGTATCTATCACCATAATAGCTCTTTATTCTCATTTGTTCACATAAATTAGTATGGAATAACTCTAGAATAGCATTAGATGAGTAGGTTTTTCTCTTGAAACTAGACTTTGTCATTTTTCCTTTTTGACAATTCTTGCACATAACATGGTCAGGCTTTGAAATGCTCGGTAAGCCTCTCACTTTTCTTTTCTTATTTATCTTAACCATTTTGTCAAAACTTACATGACATAACCTTTTATGCCACAACCAAACATCTTAATTTCTAGCCAATAAACAAGTGATCTCAATATTATCAAGATAGAATAGATTACCTTTTGTTTGTTCACCGGTACCGATCAAATTTCATGTTCCATTATAGATCATTGCCTTTTTGTTCTCAAATGCAACTCGGTGTCCTGTTTTGTTCAGTTGTGAAACACTCAATAGATTATAGTTAAGTCCTTTCACCCAATATGCATTTTCACATCTGATTAGTTTATTCAACATGATGGTACCTTTTCCTTCAACTGGGCAAGGTGAGTCATTACCTATCCTAACTGATCCACCATTATAATATTCAAAAGTTTCAAAATTTTATTTATCCCTAGTCATGTGATGAGTATAGCCACTATCAATAATCCAGACATAATTTTTGCTAACTTTAGATATGAGTGTTGTTTCAAAATACCTTTCTTCATCGTATGAATTATCCTTCATAGCAACAAATACTACCTCAATATCTTCATCAGAATCAGTATCAGAATTTTCATCTTTATTCTCAACCATGTAACAAGCCTTCTTGCCTTTGTCCTTTTAATCTTGTTTATCTCTTCTGTCAGAGTGTCGGTTGCTTCTGTAGTCTCGGTCATCACTTCTGTCATACTTCTTTTCATAAGATTTGTCATTGTTTCTTTCATCTTTTCTCTTGTTAGGGCATCTAGCAGCAAAATGTCCAATTTCTTTGCAATTGTAATTTACCTTTATATCTTCCTTTACCTCTATGTAATCTCCTATCCATTAGTGCTTCAAGTTCATCAAGTTCTTTCCCGTCACTATCACTGTCACTATCATTTCTCATAGTGTGTTTGTTACTAGATTTACTTATTTTCAAAGACGACTTGTATGCAGACTCAATAGTAGGTAAGACACGGTTGTCATAGTTTTTCATCTCAAATGAAATAAGTCTACCAATCAAACTATCAAGACTAACATTTTTACTAGCTACTGCTCTCATTTCTTGAATTGCAAATACTCTAATAGCATAAATAGGTAGTAACGTTCTCATAATTTTACTTACAAATGTTTCTTCATCAAGTACTCCTCCTACTCCACGGATAGCATTAACAACTTCATTGATTATGTCACTATACTAAGTGATGTTCTCTCCTTCTTTCATTCTCAGTTCATCAAACTTTCCTCTTAGGCTTTCAACTTTAGCTCTCAGCACATTGGCATCTCCTCCATGTACTAGCTTAAGTTTGTCCCACATTTTATTTGCAGAGGTGCACGATTTCACATCTTCAAATTTAGCATTGGTTAGTGAAGAAGCAAGTTCTATCAATATAGAATTGTGTTCATTTTTCTCTCTTAAATGATCAATAGTCAGAGGTCCAGTAGGTGCAACATATTCAATATCTAAGTGTTGTGTAACATGATTTCCAATACCAGATAGATGAAGTCTTATCCTACTTTTCCATAATGTAAATTTGTCCTTGTTCAACTTAGGCACATCCCTTTTACTCATCTTGTGATCTTTATCTCAAGTCCCTTTAAAATTTTATTCCAAGTGCCAAAGCTCTGATACCAATTGTTAGAATAACTGAGAGGGGGAGGTGAATCAGTGGCCTTAAAAATAATAAATTCCTTATCTCTTTATATAGACATTATTAGCCGCTCAATCTCCTTGTTTTTGTCATAGATCTCTTCTTGATCCGTAAAACTCACAATGATTTGCTTTATCTTGTAAAGCTATCCTATAGTTTTATTCTATAAATCTCTCCTTGATAACTGTGAATAAAACGTGCTTTAAATATCCTTCCCTGCTTTAGTTTAACTGATCGTTGAAAATAAAACAATCAATCAGTCAATCCCTAAATTGTAGCTCTGCCAGCTAAGAAATCTTGTCATTCTTTAACTCTAGATATACTCAGTCATCAACTTCAGTTATGCTCAATTATTAACTCCAATTACTACACTACTTGGTATACACTTTCTCGGTTACTTTTGTTCTTGGTATACACTGTGAACTGCTCGGTGTTCACTGTCACTCGGTGTATACTGAATTTTTATGTTTTACCAACCACATAAACCTTGTCTCTTCATATCTTCAAGGTTATGATAATATGTGTATGAACAATCAAACCATATCAAGTTGACATCAGTGAAAATATAGTACATTAACTGATTTAATGTCTTGCATTCACTTTTGCAGCTCGGTGATCATCAACTTATCATCTTCAAACATTCAATCAGTTATAGTTCATCATAAACCATATTTAATCCTAGCTCTAAGCCAAATCTAAACATAACATGAAAAATAAATTGAATTAAACCTTAACCCTATAAACCAAATTGACCTCCAACTCTGAAGCAAGGAGGGTATGGAGAACAGAGGCCCAAGGCACTCCCATCTATCCAAACCAAACCTGATGAACAACACACAAGCAACAACACAGAAAGGGAGAGAAGAAACAACAGAACTTATAGTAATTTGTCAAACTCATTACATATCAGGTTGTAAGGCCTTCTTGGTTTCGGTCATGTACATTAAGATGTTTACAGAATAATCTTGATACATGCAAAGTCTTAGACCTACCATCCAAATGCTAACCCTTAACCTACTATCTCCAAGAACTGCCCACAAATCTAAGAACAGAAAACCAAATATATACAAGAATCCACGAAAGAGGTTGGCACTCAGATCCTAAAGATCCGTCATAGGAAACAAAAAAGACCTAGATTTAGGTCCACACACATCCCAATGAGAGATGCCACATTAATTACACTACAAAAATTAAATGCAAAAGTCTGTTAGAAGATCCAACTTCAAAATAAACAACTCGGTAAGAAGCCGACCGAGCAACAGGAACAAATCGGTGAAGACCAACCGAGCAATAGAAATGACTCAGTAAGAAGGTAACTGAGCAACAAGAACAACTCGGTAAAGACCAACTAAGAAAAATAAATGACTTGGTAAGAAGGTAACTGAGCAACAGAGACAACTCGGTGAAGAACTAGCAATTTACCGAGCAACCTCCAACAATCCACTAAACTAAAACAAACATTTTTGTGGTTGATCGGGATTGCCAAAGAACCCAAGATGCTCATGTATGAGACACCTGGGGTTGAAAGAAATGGTTCTTCGAATCATGTGTCAGATACAACCTGAATGGAATCCAACTTAGATTGAGAAATGAAAGATGAGTCCTCCAATTGTTTGTTCTTCCATTTTATTGGATATTCCATGTATTCCTTTCCTCTTGTACTTCTGCCAACTCTCTATTTTAAAATTTGCTCAACTTCCTCTATCTGTTTCTTAGGATAATCACTCGGTACTGTTACTTCTTTATCAGGTTCATGATACTCATACAAATCTAAAATATTGAATATATGTAATATATCCATTTCATCAAGTAATTCCACTTCATAAGAATTTCCACTGTCAAATCTTCTCAATATTTTGTAAGGACCAAATTTATTCATCTTCAATTTTCCATATGTTCCAATAGGAAATTGACCTTTCTTCAAATTAACCATAACTGCATCACCAAATTCAAAAGTTTTATGTCTCCTTGATTATCTGCACTATCCATGTATTTCTGATTACTTTTCTCCAACTTATGTTTTACATCCTCATGCAATGTCTTCATGAACTCACAAAAATTTTCTGCTTCATCACTTCTCTTCTCTTCTCCACCAATATCTCTCAAGTTTGATATACCTCTTGGTTGTGTGCCATTAACAATCTCAAAAGGTGTCTTTCCAATGCTTCTATTTATTGAACTGTTATATGTAAAATATTCTTGTGCTAACATCAAATCCCAATTACTCGATGTGTCTCCAACTAAGCATCTTAATAAGTTATCCAAACTTCAGTTTACAACCTTTATTTTTCCGTCAGTCTTTGGATGAAATGTAGAACTATACTTCAAATCGGTGTCCAACTTCTTCCAAAGTGTTTTCCAAAAATAGCTAACAAACTTATTGTCTCGGTCAAAGATGATACTCCTCAGTAATCCATGCAATCTGACAATCTCTTTAAAGAAAAGATTTGCTATATGTACTGCATCTGATGTTTTCTTACATGGTATGAAATGTGTCATCTTATAAAATCTATCCACAACAACAAATATGGAATCATTACCTCTTTTTGTCCTCAGTAAGCCAAGAACAAAATCCATGCTGATATCACTCCAAGGTTTCTCAGGAACACAAATCAGTGTATACAATCCAATATTCTGACTTAATCCTTTTGCAACTTGACAAACTCCACAAATTTTCACAATTTTCTAAACATCCTTATACAACTGAAACCAAAAATACCTTTCCTTAAGAAAACTCCATGTCTTATCAATACCAAAATGTCCATCCAAACTACTACTATGTTTTTCCTTTATCAAATTAGTTCTCATTGATCCTCTCAGTATGCACAACTAAATACCTTTGAACAACATATCTTCTTGAATGAAATAGTCTTCATACTTACTTGATTGATTTGGAATAGGTTCTTTGTACACTCTCCACTGCTCCAAAAAATCAGGATCATTTTCATACAAATGCTTCATGTCATCAAAACCAAGAACCTCAATTCTCATTTCAATCAATAAAGATCTTCTTCTACTTAATGCATCAGCAACTCGGTTAGAAACTCCACTTTTATGCTTTATCACAAATGTGAAATTCTACAAATACTCTACACATTTCATATGTCTCTAATTCAATTTATTCTGACTACCCAAATTTTATAAAGCCTTATGATCAGTATACAACACAAATTCACTTGGCATCAAATAATGTCTCCATTTCTTTAGGTCTTGAACAATAGCATAGAATTCTTGATCATAGACATAATATTTCCTTTTAGCATCATTCAAATTTTCACTAAAGAAAGCAACAGGTTTACCTTCTTGGGTCAACACATCTCCTATTGCACACTTCCATTGCATCACATTCAACTTGGAATACCTTATTGAAATCAGGTAAGGCTAACACGGTCAATTCAACAACCTTCTTCAAAGTCTCAAAACTCTTATCATCTCCATGTGTCCATTTGAATTCTCTTTGTCTCCTCTCATTGTCTTGGTCATAGAATTACAAATAGAACTAAATTTTTTGATAAACTTCCTCTAAAAACTTGTCAATCCATGAAACAATCTTACCTCACTGACATTCTCAGGTGTAGACCAACTAAGCATACCTTCAACCTTCTCAGGATCCATCTTCAAACCATCAGTTGAAATCCCAAAACCTAAATACACAAGTTCTTCTTTCATGAAGGAACACTTTTTTGAATTTATCGACAACTATTCCTCTTTCAATCTCTACAATACTTGTCTTATATGCATCAAATGCTCTTCTCTAGTCTTATTGAATATCAGAATATCATCCAAGTATACAATCACACATTTATTCAATATTTTTTTCAAAACTTCATTCATTAACCTCATAAATGTACTCGATGCATTAGTTAAACCAATGGGCATAACCAACCACTCATACAAACCTTCTTTTGTCTTGAAAGTAGTCTTCCACTCATCACCTTCTCTGATTTTGATAAGATGATATCCACCCTTCAAATCAATTTTGGTAAAATATTTTGCTCCACCCAAAAAATCTATTATATCATCCATCCTCGGTATAGGATACCTATACTTAACTATGATCTTATTGATTGCTCTTGAATCAGTGCACATTCGCCATTCTCTATTCTTCTTAGGTACCAATATAGCTGGTACTGCACATGAAGTCAAACTTTTTGTGATCAAACCCTTGTTCAACAACTCATGAACTTGTCGATTGAGTTCTTCATTCTCAGTCGGTGTCAACTAATGTGGTGCCTTGTTCGGTAAACTAGCTCTAGGAATCAGATCCATACAATGACTAATATCTCTCATTGGTGGCAAACCATCAGGTACATTATTTGAAATGATCTCCTTGTACTCGGTAAGCAATTTCTCAACTTCTACAAGAACTTCATAGATTTTGTATTCTTACTCATTTTGTTAGGAATCAAAGCATAACAAATATCATTTCTTTTCAAATCCTTAACAAATAGTCTACCTTACATCAGATAAACTTTCACAGATGTACATATCTCATCAACAGATTCTTCCACCAATGGTAACAAGATTTGTTTCTTACCATCAAACCAAATATTATATCTATTCACTCTTCCATCATGTATAGCATGTTTATCATATTGCCAAGGTCTACGGGCAACACAATATGACAACAATCCATGCGCATAATATCACACAACACTTTATCATAGTACTTTCTAATTTTTAGATTCATAAAACATTGTTCAATCCCCATTAATGTATGCTCATCCTTGATCCATGAAATCTGATAGGGCTTCAGATGCTTCATTCTTTCCAATTGCAACTTTGTGACCATTTCCTCAGATGCCATATTCTCTTAGCTTCCACTACCAATAATTACCTTACAAACTTTATTTGCAACTTTGCATCTGGTCTTGAGCAAACATTTCCTGACAGGGTCTTTCTTATCTTTCTCACTCCAAAGTATCCTTCTAATCATTAGATTTCCTTCCTTCTTAGGTTCATTTAGTGACTCCTCTTTCACCAAAGAATTTCTTCTACTACCTACTTTCTTGCTTTCATGTGTATACTCAAAAGATCTACGTCCTTCACCACAATTGTAATAAGTTCCTTGGGACCCTCTTCTGCTATAACCACCTCGGGAGTAGTTGCCTCTTCCTCAGAACGAACTTCCACCTTTCCATTTTGTCTTTCCTTTGTCTTGATATCTGTCTAGATTTGTCTTGTCTGGTTCAGATATATTATTTTCACCATGAGATCTACCTCTTCCTCTAGGGAATCTACAAGGAATCTACCACCTCTTCCTCTTTTCCTTTGTTCATATCTTTTGTTCAATTTCTCCTCAGATTTTAGGGAAAAGTGATATGCCTCTTCAATGCTTTCCATCTTTACCAAGATGATCTCATCTTGTATAGAAATTCTTAATCCATTCGGATATCTTTCTATTCTTTCCACTTCATCTTCAACATGTCCAGATCTGATGTCCAATATGTAGAATTCCTTGGTGTAATCTTTTACCGAGCTATATTTCTGCTTCAAACATTGCATTCTCCTTACTAGGTTAATCTGGTAATCACAAGGTATAAACTTGCCTTTCAATTTTTTTATCATCTTGTCCCATACCTTGATCTTTTCTTTACCCTTCTTCTTCTGATCCAATTGCAGATGCTCCCACCACAAGGATGCATGACCTTTCAACTTTGTGCTTGTAATCTTTACTTTCTTTTCCTCTGGTACATTTTCATATTCAAAGTATTTTTCCATGTCAGTTATCCAATCTATCAACTCATCAGAATCTAAATTTCCAAGTTATACTCAGGAGGATTAAACTGAGGTGTGGACTTCAAGCTTGTCAATGCTCACTAGAATCTCTCTTCTTCCTGATCCATCACAGGTGTAGGTGCAGCTTCTCCTTACACTTCTTCCAATTCATCATCGCTAACATCTTCAATATGTTTTCTTCTACATGGGGCTGTCTCAACAGCTTTCAATCTTGCACCCATCTATCTTAGCATATCAGCTAGACCTGGATCTACATTTCCTCTCCCATGAACCATCTTGAAACCCTCTATAATTGTAGGTCATATCACAATCTGCTACCCCACAACAATATCAACCACTAGGGTTAGGTCTTACAAGAAGTAACCTAGATCTCACCTTTGCTCTGATACCACCTGACGCAAGCAGGGTATGGAGAACAGGGGCCCAAGGCACTCCCATCTATTCAAACAAACCCTGGCGAACAACACAAAAGCAACAACATAGAAAGGGAGGGAAGAAACATCAAAAATTATATTAATTCATCAAACTCATTACATGTTAGGTTGTAAGGCCTTCCCAGTTTTGGCCATATACATTCAGATGTTTACAGAATAATCTTGATACATGCGAGGTCTCAGACCTACCATCCAAATGCTAAACCTTAATCTACTATCTCTAAGAATTGCTCTCAAATCTAAGAACAAAACACCAAATATATACAAGAGTCCACCAAAGAGATCGGCACTAAGATCCTAAAGATCCAACATAGGAAACAACAAAGACCCATATTTAGGTCCACACACATCCCAATGAGAGATCCCACATTAGTTACGCTATGGAAATCAAATGCAGAATTCAGCCAGAAGATCCAACATCGAAATAAACAACTCGGTAAGAAGTCGACCGAGCAACGTGAACAACTCGGTGAAGACCAACCAAGCAATAGAAATGACATGGTAAGAAGGTAACTGAGAAACAGGAACAACTCGGTGAAGACCAACCGATAAAAATAAATGACTCGGTAAGAAGGTAACCGAGAAACAGAGACAACTCGGTGAAGAACCAACCGAGAAGCTAGAACATCCACCAAGACCCATCGGTAAAGTAAGACAGAATAAGTAACCGAGCAACAACAGTTACTGAGCACTTTACCAAGCAGCCTCCAATAATCTACTAAACTAAAACAAATATTTTTTTGGTTGATTAGGATTTCCAAAGAAACCAAGATGCTCCTACATCAAACTCTAATAGAAAATCAAAATAACCATAAATTCAAATCATATTGAACCTTAACACAACCAAATTATATGTTAACTATAAACATAATTGACTTGTAAAGAAAACTGAATTATAACACTAACAATAAACCAAATTAAATCCTAATACTAACCCCATCTTTGAATGAAATTTAACTTTAACACTAATCATGATTTTTAAATAGAACATGAAACTTGAATGAAATCAAACCATAACCCTTACTCTAAACATAACTAAACCAAATGGAACCCTAAATCTAACACTTAACCAAATGGAACCCTAACTCTAGCACTAAACTAATTAAACCTTATCTACTAAACCTAATTGATCAATTTTATCAACTTGAACTAAATAACCCTAACACTTCACCAATATAAACTCTAACCTGAAATCCTACTGAATCTCAATGCACTGTACAAACTGAATCCTAACGCTATACTATGTTGAGTAAAAAGCCTAATCTTAATTGAATATTAAACCCAATTCAGCACTACCCCTAATCCTAAGATAAAATAAACCCTAAAACTAGCAATAAACTAAATCAAAACATAAGCCTAAAACAAATTTGCAACCCTAACAATAATTCAAATTGAAATCTAACCATATTCCTAATTAAATTGTAACCGTAATTGAATTTAAATTTTATCTTTTAATCAAATATAAATATAACATCAACCTTTACTAAACTATTACCAAAACTTGAACACTAACCTTAACCCTAACTAAAATTTCACAATAATCCTTATGCAAACAATAATTAAGAGATACTTTCGACAGCAAGTCAAATTGTGATATTGCTATCATGATTTGAAACAATTGTCTAGTTTTTTATTCAAAATGAACTTGGGTCAATGAGTTTGACTCAAAAACTACACAGTTGAATCCAGATAGAAAAAACACAATTTTTTTTTAAGCTAAAGTGGCGAAACTCACATAAATTTTATTATATAATTAAAAACTAGTTCAAAGGACTCCTCAGAGAAAGAACTAGAAAGAAAAATCTGATTCATTGTCCATATACAAACTAAAAGTGTCAATCTTGTAACCTTTACCCAAACCCGTTAGTGACAAACTTCAACTGATATATTTATACAAACATTCATAATCCATTTTGTGTGGTGAGATTCATTCTTCAGAGATGGAGAATTTATAAAGTTAAAAATGTCCCTGACCCTTGTTGTAAACAATATTGAACCCTAAATTTAAACCTAATTGACTCTAAACCTAATTATACCTAATCCTAAACTTAATTATTGCTAACCTTAAACGTAATTGAAACCTAAAACAAATTAAACATTAACCCTTATTAATTTAGGTTTAATATTTTAATTCAAACCATAAGTCTAATTTTATATCAATCGTAAGAAACTGAACACTAAACTAAATTGAGTCCTAACCATAAATAATTTTTTTATCCCTAACCATAAATCTAAACCAAATAAAACTTCAAAATTAAATATAAAGCAAAGAAAAATCTAAACCTCCACCAAATGAAATATTTATCTAAACACAAAACCAAATTGAACCCTAATCCTAAGAAAAATTGAACACTAATCATGAACCAAAGTAAACCCTATGTATACATCTAATTGAATACTGAACTACATTGAACCTTGTCCATAAACTAAATTATGCTAACCCTGACTCTAATTAAATATTAAACTAATTTAAATTCTAAACCGAACCAAATCGTAACTCTAATTTCAAAACCCTAAACTAAACTGAATGCTAACCATATCCTTAAACCAATTTGAAGCCAAATCCTAACTATAACCCTAAACCTAATTAAAAATTAAACTAAATTAAACCCCAATCCTAATCCTATACTACATTGAACCCTAAACCAGATTTAACGCTTACCCTGATTGTACCCCTAGACCAAATTAAATGCTAACCCCAAACTAAATTGAAACATAACACTAACCTTAAATTGAAATGAATGATAACTCACTCTAAAGAAAGTGTAATTCTAATTGTCAAATGATCTATAAATTGTCAGGTTTTTCATCCTATACCCAGAACCCAGTCTCCAGACATCCACCAGAAGAGAGTAGTTATCAACACTAGAAATATATTGATTGAGAGGTAATGAGGTGATTGAAAAGGTACAAAGGCGCTTCTTATATAGGAAAGAGAAAATAGGTAGAGTGGACAAGGTTGAGACAAGTGTCTCAACCTAGAGGAAGTAGAGTTCTGATAGAACTCAACAATATCCTCTAAGATAACCTGGTAGAGTCCAAATTAGAGTCAATGATATCCATCTATCTCATTACTTATTGTACCTAAGTAAACTTAAGTAATGAGTAAATAGTGATACTATTTACTCCAACACCCTCCCCCCCCCCCCTTAATTGCAACTTAGGGAGTACATCAATGCAATAAAGATGTTTCATGGGTCCCGACAAAAAAGGCATGTTAGGTACCCATGTACAGCTACAGTGAAAACTCTCATAACCAGAGAAAATGAGAAAACCCAATAGGAGAAAAATCCTCTCCAAAAGAGAGAACATGAAGGTTTGAGAAGACTTTAAAAAGATGTCCTGAAATCATGAACATGAACATCACTGAAGCATTAAGAATCTATAGAGAACTATTGATGACTGGGATGTTCTTATATTTGATGATCCTCCTCTAAAAGAATGGTGATTAGAATGACAACAACCTATATGAGTGCTCCAAACGGAACTTCTGAAATATTAATGAGATGACAATAATGGCAATAACATATGTCGATCAAAGATACAAACGACACAAGAATATGCATGTGTGACCTTCACTACACAACCAATGATGTTGTTTGACTGATGACATTTTGACTTCTCAACCATGTTAAAAATGCAGGTGCAATAGTCTAAAAGGAATCCAAGAGTGTCGTAACACACTTCAAGGGAAACCAAGGAAGTCTCCACAAAAAGGAATGCAAGTGTCTCAATGCACTTCAAGCGAAACCAAGGAAGCATTAGCATAAATGGATACCCAGAAGACAAATTATACTTGATTGGACAATTTTTTAACATTTATTAATTAAATTAAAAACCAAAAACAATTGTCCTGTGAATTTCTATTTAATTAATAAACTATAAAATTGTCCAATCAGGTAGAATCTATCGGCCCTTGACAACTACCATGCCCGAGGGCCTCACAGATCTCGAAAAACTAAAGGTACCATGGAGTAATTAATGCGGGTCAAGGAGAAACAAACCACCATATAATTTTAAGACCTCTGATATTTAAAAGGTAACCATGGAGCCAACTACTCCAACGACTATGCTAGGACATCAACAAGGGCATGGTTGACACATGGAGGGTCGGTAGATGGGGCCAAAGGCACTCCCAAACACCAATCCATCTCGCATAACACAACATGAAAGCTTTAAACACAGAGAGGGAGAGAAGGAATGCAAAGACTTTTCATTAACTTATCAAACTTCATACATGTCAGGTTGTAAGGCCTTCCTAATTACGATCGTATACATTCAAAAATAATCAAAGAACAATCCTCATGCATGTGAGATCCACAATCTCTCAGCTTTCTTCATTTACAGTTCACTTCAATCTATCTCCTATGATCTGCCTCCTTACCTATGAACATAAACAATACATTTATACAAGAGGCAACTGAAAAGGTCGGCCCCGAAAGATCCTAAAGATCCGCATAGGAAGAAGCAATGACCTAGATTTAGGTTCACACGTTCCCCAATGACAGATCCTAAATTAATGCTGAGACAAAAATTAACTACATATGTCGGCCAAAAGAACCAACAGTCAAAACCCTACTCGGTGAGACAGGAACAAAAAGAACCATCGAGCAGACAAGAATAGCTACCAAGACCGTTTAGTGAAACCAAGCCAAAGCAAGTACCCGAGTCGATGAGGAACCAAGCCTTCCACCGAGAAGTCCAAATCAGTTTAACGAAAGTCTCCACCAAGCTAGTGAGCTCCAAAAGTAAAACACTTTTTTTTTATACAGGATTGCCAAGAACCCAAGATGCTCCTACATCAGACATGTAGGGTTGAAAAGAAATGATTCTCTGAATCATAAATGAGTTACAACCTGAACTAAATTTAACTTAGATTGAAAAATCCATGTAGAATCTTTAATCATTTTGTTCTTCCACTTTACCAAATATTCTACGTAATCTTTTCCTCTTGTGCTTCTGTCAATTCTTTGTTCCAAAATCTATTCAACTTCTTCTATCTGTTTCTTAGGATAATAGTAAACTACTTTGGAGCGAACCCTCCTTGCGTCATTGGTGGAAAGGAAGCTCATTGTGCATGAAAAGGTCACTCGACCCCTTGTGTGGCTCGGGTGGAACAAGTAGGACCCTCGGTACAGTGCCACCTCTAGGTTGAAAAAGACTGCAAACACAGTCACAAAGTGCGTCGAAGATATATCCCCCAACTTCAGTAAAGTAAGTCCCTCGGTATAGTGCCACCTCTAGGTTAAAAAAAATTGCAAACAAAAGTTATAAAATGTGCACCGAAGATATATCCCCCAACTTTAAACTTTAATAAAGAAGATAGATCCTTCAATATGTACGTTTGGCCAATAGTCGGATCTTCATAGAACGATTAGAGCCCATCATCAATGCAAAACAAGGAAAAAGGCAAGCTTCGCGCGGAGAAAATAGAACATGTGCGCCGACCACAAATAGCAAAAACCGCTGACTTGGGGAAAGGCACTGACAAACACTGCTCATGCTGACAGAGAATTAAGAGTCAAAGCTCCATATTTTTTTTCTTAAAAAGAGCTACACGTAATGGATGAAGCATGGGAAGATCTGCAACCATAGCTAAAAGGAACTAAGGTGGTTCCACTCAGAATCAACAAATGCGTATCCACAAGATGACATCCTTGTGTGCACATAACGGCTCATACCAACATCATTCCATTGCCTATCGAAGACTGAAACCCCCTAGATCCCTCTGGCTGAAAAAATGTCTTTCATAAGCCAATAAAGAAGCCAGGTCTGGGGTTTTATACAATGTAAAGCCAACCCACAAACTTTGGATATGCCAAGAAACCCCAAATTCGTGATTCACAACCAAGGAAGCCCAATCATATGGGTTTTCAAGGTCCACATTATGGAGACAATGTAAAAAAATATCAAGCAAATCAAGATGTTGGCATCTACAAATAATAAAGAAGATAATATGACCGGGCTATAACTTGATTATTTGACCTGGCTATAATAAATGACTATCAAGAAGAAATATAAACGATATTTTCCATAATATGACTTGATTAGAGGAGCGGCTACAACCAAACACTAGTAAACTCTAGAAGACAAATCAGGGACCGCAAGACTCAAAACGAAAAACTCTCTAAATTAGAAAGAGGTGTAAGACTGTAGGCTCTGATACCATGTTAGGATTTTCATCCTATACCCATAACCCAATCTCCACACATACACTAAAAGAGAGTAGTTATCAACACTAGAAATGTATTGATTGAGAGATAATGAGGTGATTACAAAGGTACAAATGATCTTCTTATATAGGCAAGAGAAGATAGGTAGAGTGGACAAGGTTGAGACAAGTGTCTCAACCTGAAAGAAGTAGAGTTTTGATAGAACTCAACAATATCTTCTAAGATAAGGTAGAGTCCAAATTGGACTCAATGATATCCATCTATCTCATTAATGATTGTACCTAAGTAAACTTAAGTAATGAGTAAATAGTAAGACTATTTACTCCAACATAAATACTTACACTAACACTAAACCAATTTAAACCTTAACATTAATTATCAATCAAATTGAACCCTAACCCAAACCAAATTGAATTCTTAATATAAGTGTAATTATGCATTCGATGAAATTAGATTGTAACCCTAAACTAAATTTAATCTTAGCCTTAATACCAAAAAAAATTGAACCCTAACCGTAAAAAAAATTGAACCATAAAGATAATGCCAAACCAAGTTTAACCATGTCCCTAAACATAATTGAACATTAAATCAATTTAAACTCTAATCCTAAACAAAATTGTACCCTAATCTTAACACTCTACAAAATGAAACTCTAAATATAAACCAAATTTAATCCTAAACCTAGAACTAAACCAAATTGAACAATAATCGTTAAAATAAACCAAATTGAATGCTAACATTAAATCTAATTGAACACTAACCCTAGAAACTTGTTTGAACACTAAACCAACTTAAACCATAAACTTTATTAAAATAGTCTTAATATTTTAATATTATCTATAACTCTAATGCTATATCTAATCCTCACTCTAACACAAAAAAGAATTGAACCCTTACCCAAAATTTATTTAAACCCTAACCCTAACAACCAAACCTTAAATTAAATCCTTACCCTAACCAAATTGAACACTAAATCAAATTCAATCCTAACCCTTAAATAAATTGTTAAAATTAAAACTAGCACCAAACAACAATGAACCCTCATCATAAAATAGAAAACCTAATTAAACCCTAACCCTAAACTAAACTAAACATAAATATTAAAAAAATTGATCAATAAAATTTAACCCTAATTGCATCCTAATATTAATTCAAACCTTATTTATAATGTAACCCTAATCATAACCCTAAGTTAACACTAATCCCAATTAAACTTTGAGTTTAACTCTAATTAAATCTTACCAAACTGCTAAGATTATTTGAAGCATAACCTTGATCTTAATTGTAACTAAATTATAGCTCTACTTGAACATAATACAATTTCAACACTAATCCTTGATAAATTCAACCCTAATAAAACACTAACCCTAATTGAACTCTAATCCTACCCCTTATCAAAATTGTACCATAACATTATTTAAATTATCGTTGTGATTTAGAATGTAAATAGGATCCTAACAGTAATCCAACCCTAACTCTAACCCTTTCAATGACCCTTACTATAATATAATACTAACCCAAACCCTGAATATTTAAACTCTATTTCTAATCCTGAATGAACCCTAACACAAACCTTTTTAAAATTATGGTTATACTAAATAATAATGGCTACATCTCAATTTGAGTTTTTCTTTAATAAGATCAAACTTTAATTTTCTATAGATTCACTAAACTTCAATGTTTTAAATATAAAAATATTATTTTTTCAAACAAAAACTTACAAAATTAATAAGAGGTAAATTAGATAACTTATAAATACATATATATTTTTTAATTTAATTCAATTTGACTTGCAATTCCCAATGCTACTACCACATATATCTATTAAATAATATATATAAAGGAAGTCCACAGATATCGAGGTTATATATATATATATATATATATATATATGCTAGTATAGCTCTCTTGTAGGTGGTTCTTTATTTGTTTAGTGTGATTAAATTACTATTGTTTACAAAATTAAAAAAGTATAAGTTCAACAATTTCTATTATAGAAATTTACAGACCATCCTCAATAATATATTTATTATGATTTGTATACCAATATAGTTAATCCAAAAATCTAAAGTGTACATTTCTTGATTCTTAAAAGCATTAAGCCAGTATTAATATTGGCCAAATAAAGATGCAAACCTAGTAATATTTAAAATGAACAATGCCAACAAAATAGCTTATAACCTTAAAAACATAGAGCTTATAACCTTAAAAACAGAACAAACTAACTTACAATCCTTTAGTAAGAAAGTAAGGACAATACATTTTAAGTTTTCATTCTATAAATTTTGTTAAGAGATACTGATAGAAGTAACCTCAAGGTGTGCTCACACAATACTTCAAGACATGATCTAGCTTGTCCTAGTCCACTTAGGATCCCAAAATCTCTTTTAGGACCACACTAGCCTCAAGGCACTGAGCCTAAGACTCCTCCTAACTCTTCTCTAAGAGTTACAACTATTGTGTTTCACCTTGAAGGACATCCACCATTAGTTTTGTCTCCCAATGCTTCCCATTGGTTTTGAATAATTTCATCCCAAAATCCTTCATACCAACTCCACACATGTCACAAAGGCCTTGTACACTCTTGGTACATTCATTCTACATCCATACAATTCATATTTCATAGGTCTTCAATCCCAACTTAGTGGAGTTCCAAAATTGCACCTGAATTGTCCTATAAGGCCTAAAACACCAATTAGCCCTATCCAGAGGTTTTTTCAATGTTTACTTTTAAAAATTCCACACAACCCCTAAAACCAATCTAGGATCCAGATACCCTTTTGGGAAACCTAAAATATTTTTAAGGTCTAGGGTCCCCAACTATCCGTACACCTCTGTCCTGAAATGTAGGACTATTAGGCCCATTTTGGCTCCTCACAAGCACTTCACTGATTTTGATGAGAAAATCAATCCAAATGGATTGGGTGGGTTCCGAGCTCAATAATAGGGATCAATGATACTCTAAGGATACTGAGACCACTCTTGGTTTAGAACTCCCATGTACACCCTTGTCTTTGCATTCTTGTTTTCACCTGCCATACACCTAACCGGACTATCCTAGCTCGCCTAGGGAATGGATTTAAAAATTGCAAATCAACTCCTCTGACCTCCTAACTGCATATTTACACTGTACAGAGGCTCCCCTAACTCATTCATTCAACCTTTTTCATTTCCCATGGTTTAATTTCATGGGGTAGCCATAAAACCAAAAACTACCTAAACTGAACCAACAGACTACCTAGTTAGTAAACAGTTTCCTACACCTATCAAATTAACTCTAATCTATTTGCACTTTGAATGAAAAAATATTAGATATGTCTCTACCACATGAATCAGCACTTATATTAGTTAATTCAATCCATTAAAACACAAAGATCTTGCAAATATACCGACTATACTCTATTTTCAAAAACACATGCTCTATTGCTTCACAAAACTTTCATACATTGACTCTACCTCAGAAAATGAGCCATAGAGTGTCTAAAGATGCTTCCTGCAACATTTCAAGCCACTAACATTCATTTCCCACTCCTAGAATGGTGGGAATCCAATGTTGTCAAGTTGCATGCAACATTTGCAAAAAGTTGCAAATGTTGTCATGACAACTTTTGGCATCTTTTGCATTTATGATGCAAACTACATTTTAGGGCCTCTAACCCATTTAGTTCGATGAACTAACATTATTTATGCCTCCTTAAGCATCTTTCTACCCACACATGGCTCTTGGACATCATTTCCCTAAATTATACCAAACTAAGGACTAAAAGCAAAAAACCAAAGACTAAGATGAAATTAGCACTAACCACTAATCCATCTAGTCACACACAACAACAAAACCTTCTAAAGTCTTAAGAAAACACACATTGACTTGGCTATGGTCAGTTACAAGCCAAAACTGACTAGGGCCTAGAGGATATCCTAGGTGCTCCTGGACCAGAGACGTACTATATCACCATGAAATGTGAAAAGCTAGGTTTTCAAAAATTTCCTAATAGTCAGTGGAACATTCTAAAAGTGTTTATTAAGTCGATAGGATTATTATGGAGGAGACTTCCGTCAAATTGTTTTGATAATCCGACGTTGTCTTATGTTGTGAAAAGATCTCATCGGGAAAGGTTTACGTCACACGGCTGCTGGAAAATGGTGCAAACAGGTGGATAAAAACAACTTTGTAGGGAAGTGATACCGCCAGTACGTTATAGGACCTCGAGAATGCTTTCTTAGAGATTTGGAGAACCAACTGCAAAATTGTGTTCATTTTCATTGCCAACACATTTTTAAAGACATCAAAATTTATTCTATTTTGAAATCTCTAATCCGACTAGGATGCTATGCAATTCGGTATTAATTTAACCCTTTTTTAAATGCCTTTGTTTTGAACATTTTGTTATGTATGTATTTTATATTTTATTTTGTAAAGTTGATGTTGGTTTAGGGATGCTGCTTTTTGATGTATTGAATATGCGCATAAGTTGGAAACCATTGGGAATGTCCCTGCTTGCATGGAGTGTGTGAGATGTGTTTTAATTGCCACCGAGAAATTAAAATCCATATGCTTCCATTGCAAAAATGCAAGTTTTAGAATTATTTTACTGTTAGCAAGACAATTGTTCTGCATTAGAATTATTTTACTGTTAGCAAGACAGGTGTTCTGCCTGTTGCATGTAATCAGTATGTGGAGGGAAAAAACATGCACACTTGTCCTTTAAATGATAACTGTAACACTTGTGAGTAATGTATGTGTACATTTTTAATGAGGATTCTGGAGGAAGTCTAACTTGGCAAGGTTTCGTACGAAAATAGAGCATATCTCTGGGTTGTAATCCTCTTTCTTTGTATTCCCACATTTTCTATTGCTTTCCGTAGCACCCACTTCGGATTATCCTTCAATTAGTCATCTCTGAGTTGTAGAGATTTCTAGGAATGATCAGTTTTTATGCATGGTCTGGTAAGTTTTACTTGTGTGTGTATATTTGTGCACCTGTTGCCTGCGACACAACACTTCAATAAGTCATTCTATTAGTGAGAAACAAAAGTTAATGAGCATATAAAACCCTAACATCAACCTATTGCTTTCTAACTAGGATGAGTGTAGCAAATAACATAACAGCCCTCAGATTATGCTAATACCAGTGACATAAACAACCTAGCATGAAAGATTTAAGTTTAAAACAAACTATTTATTTATTTAAACATGCATATTAGTCTAAAAAATGGGCATTATAACTATGTAAGAGAGTAACTATGGAGTGTGCATGAAGCTAGGAAGGAATGGGTAGCATAACAATGCTTTGACATTCCTTCAAAATCTTGGCATAAAAACACTAATATTCAAAAAAAAATTAGGATTATTATGAACTCCAAATCCCTCCAATTTATAGAGGAATGGGAGAGAGAGAGAGAGGGGAGACAAGGTTCATTAATGGAGCCCCTAAGGTCATTAATGAGGTGTAAGAGTCATTAATGCCTTGGGCATTAATGAGGGATGGGCAAGAGAGAATATATATTAATGAGTCATTAATGAAATTCATTTAAGAGGCATGGGAGGGTGTAAGGCTCAACTTGACAAGTTGGTCCTTAGAGAAGTCATGCTTGAGAAAGCTAACTTTCTCAAGTGGGTTGAGTTGTTAATCATTCCTTAATGGAATGTGACAACATTAGGAGGTGGGTTGGGATTAGAATTAGAATTAGGATTAGATTAGCATGGGGGAATAGGTTGAGATGGGTTAGAACCTAGGGTAGAAGTGGTTGAGATAGGTTAGGATGGGGTTTAAGGGAATATAAATAAAATGAATTAAACTTATTTAATTCATTTAAAATATAGGAATTAATTATTTAAGCATTTTATTGTTTTTTAATAATTAAGGGGACTATAGCCATTTTAATTAAATTAAATAGGCTAGGGATATGGGTTATTTTAAAGTGGATAATTGATTTAAGGGTTTATTTAATTTCTAGAAAATTAATCATTTTTAGCTATGTATTTGATTGATTTTGATTTTGGCTAAAAGTAAATAATTTAGTGATTTGATCACTTTAGGAGATTAAATTGATTTCAAAAGAATTATGTCAAGCAGTAACAGAGTCGTTTGGACATAATTGAGGGTATGATCACACTTAGGGAAAATAGGGTCTATAGTTGGAACAGACCAAATTCTAGTGGTTACATTTTTCCCTCTTTAAATTGATGTACAAGCAGCGCATTGATTCAAAGAAAGTTTTTGATTTTGACTTCAGAAAGATTGAGAATTTTGTTCTTGGTTGTCGAATGAAATGTTGATGAGATCAATCTCACACTTGATCGAACTAAACTGATAGAATTGACCTTGAACTTGGTTGTTGTACAAAGGTCAATAAAAGATTTTAAAAGATACCAATTCTGAACTTGGTTGTCGTCCAAAGATTGATAATACTGATTCTGAACTTGGTTGTTGTCTGAAAGTCAGTAAGAAGTTACCAGGAGCTTAATAAGAATCTTTTAAAATGAGGGGGCACAAGATATTCAGCCTATGAGAACCAAAGCTTTCTATCTAACAGTTTTGACTTAGTCAAGGAAACTATTATGCCCCTAGTTTTTTGATAAAGAAGTCATTTTAATGTTGTTTCGAGAAAAAATTTAATTGATGATAGTGTGATCATGCCCCCTCGGGAATGAAATAGAAGGAAAAGAATAAAATCCCCTCAGTTGAAAGAACATATCACTTGCAGGAAGCGGTTAGGGTAAGAAAGAATGGAGTAGAAGAAGTGGAAAAAGATGGTGTGTTTAAAAAGAAACACACTAGTACCAAGTTAATTACATGAAAATGTGAGTGATGAGACTGATAAAATGATGTTAGACCAAGATTTATGATAAAATGTGTAGTATTGGTAGATTTGTGGAACAAAGGAAGCAAATCCGCAGTTTTCAGAACTGTCACAAAAATGGCACTGTGCTGCTGAAAACATCTTAGGCACCTTCAATTTGGTTCCCGATTGACTAAAAAGAGAATAGAAATATAGTTGTAGTTGTCTAGGAGGAGTTTCAAAACTCCTAAATGGCTCAAAAGACTAATATAAGCTTCAAAATTTACCATTTTACTATTCATTTTCACTTTCCTCCATAGTAATTCAGAGAGCTCTGCAGAGAAGATGGTAGTCCCTGTTAGGAAGCATCATTTTGAGATGAGCCACCAACATCAGCACCCGGCCGACTACCCACCTCCGGTAAGTGCTCGTAAAACTACACTGTGAATTTTGCAAATTTCAATTTCATGCATTTTTGTAGCTTTTATAGCCACTTAAATTTTGAGTCGCATCCAGTATTTTGGATCACAACCTACAAAACCTGTGTCGCATCCGGTATTTCCCGGATCGCATCCAGTTTTTCTAGATTCCTGCATCGTATCTAGGATACTCATGATCGCATCCTGTTTCCCTATTTTTGTCTTGATTTTAGTTGAAATTTGATTTTGGGTTGTACCTTGTCCATTTAAGCTCATACCCTATTTTCAGGGTCTCATCCCGTATTTCGTGGATCGCACCCTGTGATCTCCATCACATCCTGTATCTCCAGGTTCTTATCCAGTAAAGTAGATCGCACCCTGTCATTTCATAATCGCATCTGGTTATGAGACTTAGAAATTTAGTCTTTTGGACCTGTTTTCTTGCCACGAACCTTGAATTACTTAGCTGATTAGGAGTCTGCATCTTTGTTGTAGATAGAATGATTATGTATCATTGTGTTTGTCAAAATAGACTCAGTTTGAGGTAGTTGCATTTCACGGCACCTACCCAGGTCGTGTGCTTGCATTGTCTGGACTACTTTCAGATGATGAGCAGACTACAGTGATCTGATGTGGATTACGTTCTTTGATAGGTTTACCCAAGATAGGAGTAAACTGAGGGTTGTTGATTTCTCTTGCCAAGAGATGGCACTCAGAGCACAACACCTTCCATCTATCGACAAGGGAGATCACAGTGACTCTAGAGAACATATGGCAGATACTTCAAGTTCTGATGATTGGTGCTGAGGTGCACTTTGAGTCGACGGCTAATGTGGCAATTGGTGCTGCACGTCGATATTTCCAGGATGACACAATTTATCTTAGATATCTCTCATGGGATTATATGGTCGATCATTATGATCATTTATCTGTATACTTAGCAGGTCTAATAGGTGGCATCCTGATGCCAAACAGAGGTCAAAATGGATTCATGGTTGGATGGGTAGACATGTTGGAGCAGATGGTCACCCATAGACAGAGATTTTCATGGGGCAGTTGTATTTTATCCCATATGTATCAAGAGCTTCATGAGATAGTATATCATTATACCTGTAGTATGACTGTGGGTATCCTTATTCTTCAGATCTGGGCCTGGGAGCACATCCCTATTACATGGTCGATTGTAGATAGACAGCGAGCACCTGAGCAGCCCTATGTATACATGTATGCAGGTCTCATTTAACAGCCCCATCTGGGCAAGGTTGAGTACTGGCGTCGACTCTTTGACGATATGATTGAGGTCGTTTGGTGACCATACTTAGACTACAAGGAGTGGACCTCAGATGCACGACAGGTACCATATTTATTTCAGAGCCGATATCTCATAAGGAGGACCAGATATGTGATAGAGTGATTTATTCACACCTGAGTGCTAAGATAGTATGGCTGACGGCGGGGAATGATATAGGATATCATTGTTTATGCACGGATCTGAGACGAGGCATCATTGTGGGGTGCACAGCTGAGGTATGAGACAGCACACCAAGAGATTCATGACATGGTTGGAGTAGACTGGGATCTCCACCTTGATGTGGCCGATGCTGGTGTTTCAGATGGATATGCCGCAGAGATGCTCCAGTACCCATTTCCTCATTTTACTGTGCCAGAGGAGGTCATCCCACGCATAGAGGAGCCATTAGATTACGATCCAGAGGATCGTCCTGCTAGAGGGAGGGGAGGAGCACAAAGAGACAGGGCTACTGGAAGACATGGAGGTCAAGATGGTGGCAGGGATGGTGGAAGAGATGGCAGGCATCGTCCTCCTAATGATGGTGATGATGGTGGAGCTGATAGGGGTGGTGGCGGTGTGGCTGTCGACACAGGTGGTGCGATTGGTAGTGGATAGGGGAGGCGCTAGAGATTTAGATTTGTAGCTCCTCAGAGGGATCCTGATCTGCTCCTTACTATGGATCAGCAGAGATAGAGGCAGTAGGGGTCATAGGATAGACCACAGGATAGGGGATAGGATAGGCCTTAGGTCCAGGATACAGGTAGAGATGGAGATCCTCTTTCTAGGTACGAGTAGGAGAGAGAGTAGTTGAGGGTGCAGATTACAACTCTAGAGGTGAGAGCCATAACAGCAGAGTCTAGGCTGGCTATATCAAATGCCTTGCTTATAGACAGGGACAGGCAGATGGAGAGACTCTGAGTAGAGAGAGATGTGCAGGCCCACATAGCCACCCATCAGGGACAGAGGGCCACATACTATTATGCTCTTTATCATGCGACAGTGCCAGAGGGGCAGAGAGCAGTGTCATTTTCTCGGTTGGCTCAGCAGTCTAAGGGAGCGATGCCTCCTCCTCCTCCATTCGCACCTCCTCCTCCTCCACCTTTAGATCAGGGAGAGGGGGGAGCCAAAGCTGATTTATATTGTCATATTTTGTATAGCTGAGTTCACATTGTATATCTGGATCCTTCTGAGATTCTCTTTTGTATATGACATTCATATATGTATATCTGATTCATTTTTTCTCACTGATACTCTTTATGCCAGATGTTGTTTGATTTGTACCATGTTTGGACACACATATATGCAGCTTTTGATCCTGATAGGTCCTATGATTGTCTTTGTTTTGACAGAGTTATTTGCATATATGATGATATCTTGGCCATATGATGAGTTAGATTTTAGATGATGGCATCATTTTATGATTTGATTACTGATATAAATATGTTCTAAATGATACTTATGTGAAGATGCAAATGTATGTTTTTTTATTTTCCTTTATGCAAAATAGATGTATGGATGCACTAAGGATGTAAAAGTAAAAATGCAATACATGGATGCTTTGTTTTAGTATTTTCCTGTTGCTTCTTTTTATGAATGCAAAATGTATGCTATGGATGTGCAACGATAGATATATCAGTAATATGGATGTTTGTAATTAACTTGATTTAGAAGAAGAAAAAAAATTGAATTAATTTGGAGCTCAAAATGCATTTAATGCTTCTCCTTTCTTGTTTATATCCCATGCAATTGTCAAAAATGTAATTATATGAAGACTCTTAGGACTGTGTCACTGGTATGCAAATGTATATCTTTTTATCATCATTGGGCACTCTTTCAAAACGGATACCACCTGATAGTACAACCATCACTAATATCCACTGATATTATGAAAGTATGAATACTATGTTTTATTGAAATGTCAGAAATAGACTTAGGCATCAAGGCATAGAAGCCAAGATAACAAAATAGTCACCTTCCTTTTAATATACCAGATTCGGTGTAAGGCAAGATATTGGACCCGCAATGACCTTGAAAATTCATATCCTTGGGTACATTATGATTTGTATACCTTAGTGAAAATCTGGATCAGAAAATAGACAAGGAAATTGTTTCAACCTCACCGTAGTTTACACATAACAAAGATCGAGATATATGTGGCTATCCACCCATAGTGGCAGCTCTTACCATAAACATCTAAGTTATGTGAAATTTATAGGATCATTTGGAACAACCACCATACACAGAAAATCAAGAAAACACTATGCCCCCTATCCTTGTGACTCTTTGTCTTTGCGCAGATGTCATTGAGTAACTAAGAAGACATAATAAATCATCAATTGTGAATCAATCAAATAAAATTTATAATTACTTAGATGCCCCTAGTTGAAAACATCACTAGGACATAAAAGAATCATAATCAAACCAATATCAAACTGTGTGTTTAAGTAGTACTTGTTCATTTATTTGTCAAATACAGTAAAGATTCCTCAATCAAAAAATTGGAACACAAGCAATATGGTGTTTCCATGCCTGTGCATTGATAGGTTAATTCGTTCATGTTTGCTATCCAATATAGCCTTGTAGGAACTCCGTTAATATAAATGTCCTATCTAGATATGTGATGTTTGAAAAGACACCCTTGTTTTGAAAAGTGACATCGTTTTGCGTGTATCAAGAAACATTGTGTTCATGAGGCAAACCATCCTAGAGCAACCTAGCAACCGCAACCTACCATGCCAGCAAAGATGCCCCCAGTGCAGAATGACTTGTGCCTAAGACGTAAATGTAGACATATCCCAAGCGAGGATAAGATAGCCATTCACGAAATGAAGTTAGCGTTTGAGCATAGGTATAATTATGAAGGCCTAGTATCAGTAGTGCATTAATAGATGGAGCGTAGAACACAAGTGACGCCTGATTGTCAGGTTTTCACCACTTGGCAAGATCTTTTATTTCTTTTTGCTACCAAGATGCCTATTTTACCAAGTACTCATCAAGGCACTTTTCTATTTTTCAATTTTTTTTATTTTTTTTTTAATGTTTTTGTAGTATCAAGGCGCCTGTTTACCAGGTTTTCACCAAGGATACCCTTTCCTCAGGACTTTTTCCATTGTTTTTGGATTTCTTTAGGATCAATTTTCTGAGTGTTTTTGGTTTTTTCAAGAACTATTTGTTGTACAGGCACTATTAGCTGAACATCAAGCGTAGAACCGCTTCAAATGTAGAGTGTTGATAGGATCTGGAAGAACATCTCCCTCAGGTGTAGCTAGTTGATAAGCTCCAGTCCCAAAAGTGGCAGTGATAACATAAGGTCCCAGCCAGTTAGGTTCAAACTTTCCTTTCTGCTCTCTGTTAGGCTGGTTCTTAGGATTCTCTTTTAGGATGAGAGCTCCCACTTCAAATTGGCATGGTTTGACCTTCTTATTGTAGCCTTTGGACATACGTTCTTGATACACTTTGAGGTGATCGAATGCCTGTTGTCTGTGCTCATCTAGCAGGTCTAGAGAATTCACCCTATCTATGCGGTACTGCTCATCAGTAACAAGGCCTTGTAAATATATCCGCAAAGATGGGATTTCAACCTCAATAGGTAGTATTGCTTCAGCATCATAGACTAAAGAAAATGGTGTGGCTCCAGTTGGTGTTCTTATGCTTGTTCTGTAGGCCCATAGTGTCGGATTTAGTTGTAGATACCAATCTCTGCTAGACTTACTTATAGTTTTGTGTAGAATCTTGAGAATATTATTGTTAGATGCTTCAGCTTGTCCATTATCTTGAGTGTAATATATTGAGGAGCAATGTTGAGTGATATGGAACTGTTCACAAATGTCATCAATGTCTTGATTTTTAAATTGGCCCCCATTGTCTGTTACAATTGAAGAGGGTATCCCATATCTACAAATAATGTAGTTCATAATGAACATAGCCAGCTATTTGCCAGTGGCTTTGATTAGCGGCACGGCCTCGACCCACTTAGTGAAATACTCAGTGGTTGTAATGATGAACTTGTGTCCATTTGAAGAGTTGGTATGTATTTGTCCAACCAAGTCAAAGGCCCATTGCTGAAATGGCCAATGTGTTATGAAAGGTATAAGTTCCCTGATAGGAGCATAGATAAGATTTCCATGTGTCTGGCATTTATGATAGGTTTTTGAAAACTGAATAGCATCTCTCTCCATGGTAGGCTGGTAATAGCCTACTCTGAGCAGTTTCTTGGCTAATGAAAAGTCATTTGAGTGTGATCCACATATACCTTTGTGGACTTCTTTGAATGCGAGACCGAACTCTTCGAGTTCTAAACATCTAAGAAGTGTACCGTCAAGACCTCGTCGATATAGGTTGTTAGTTATGAGGACATAACGCGATATTGTCCTAATCAGGGATCTTTTCTCATTTCTGGATAGATTGTTAGGGATGGTTTGGTTAGAAAGGTAAGCAATGATATTGGCATACCAAGATTGGTCTGGGGTGTTTAAAGCGCATATTACCTGGTATTCAGGGGTATCAAAGGCGGGATAGGATAGTTCTTCCACCAAGAAGTCATAGCGGAATTGATGTTCTTCCAGTTGTAACATGGATGCCAAGGTAGCCATAGCATCTGCCGCTTTATTCTCTGATCTTGGTATTTGTTGGAATGTGATGAAGACAAATTACTTCTTCAGGTCATCAACTAGTTGCTTGTAGGGCATCAACTTCTCATCTTTTTTTTGGTACTCCCCATTGACCTGATTGATAATTAGTTGGGAGTCACCATATACGTGTAATTATACAATCTTCCACTCCATAGCTAGCTTAAGACCATTTACCAATGCTTCATATTCTAAAATATTGTTGGTGCATGGAAACATCAATTTGTAAGATTTGGGAATCTTGCAACCTTGAGGAGTTATAAATAGGACCCCTGCTCCAGAGCCTTGTTGAGTGGATGAACTATCAAAGTACATCTTCCATGGATCTTCAGTTAGATGCATGATTGTTTCATCAGAAAATTCAATCGTTAAAGGTTCATCATCCTAGAGTGGTGAATCAGCCAATTGATCTGCAAGGACCTATCCTTTGATAGCTCTTCGTTCTACATATTCAATGTCAAACTCACTTAGAATCAAGACCCATTTTTCCAAACGTCCTATCAACGTTGTTCTGCTTAGGAGATACTTTAGAGGATCTATCTTACTAATGAGCTTTACTGTATGTGACAGCATGTAGTGTCTTAATTTTTGTGATGCGAAGATGACTGCTAGGCATGCTTTTTCAATAATGCTATAATTGAGCTCATAGGCGACCAGTGTTCTACTAATGTAGTAGATAGCTTCCTCTTTCTTTGTTTCATCTTCTTGAGCTAGCAATACTCCTAGGGATGTAGCTGTAGTGGAAATGTATAGGAGTAAGGGTTTTCCATGAATAGGTGCCATAAGAATAGGAGGAGTAGTCAGGTATCCTTTCAATTCTCTGAAGTTTGCTTCACAGTGTTCATCCCATTTGAAGGTAACCCCTTTATGTAGTAATTTAGTAAAGGGTTGGGCCCTATCTGCAAGTTGGGACATGAATCTTCTGATGGACTGAAGTCTCCCTTGTAGCATCCTCATTTGACTGATGTTGCATGGAGGATCCATCTCTAGTATAGCCTTAACCTTAGCAGGGTCTACCTCAATTCCTTTTGCTAAAATAATGAATCCTAGGAGTTTCCTTGATTGGACCCCAAAGGCGCATTTATTTGGGTTGAGCCTGAGTTGGAACTCTTCCATACGATCCAAGATTTTTCTTAATTCAGCAATGTGAGTACCTCTTTCTTTGGATTTAGCCAATGTGTCATCCACGTAGTCCTCCATGTTTTTGTGCATCATGTCATGGAATATAATTGTCATGGCTCTTTGATATGTAGCACCAACATTCTTTAACCCAAATGGCATGATGTTCTAGAAAAAAGTACCCCATGCGCATGTAAATGCAGTTTTCTCTTGATCCTCAGGGGCAATTTTTATTTGGTTATAGCCTGAGAGTCCATCCATTAAAGAATACATTTGGTATCCTGTTGTGAGGTCTATGATCATGTCAATGTTAGGTAGAGGTAAGTCATCTTTTGGACAGGCTTTGTTCAAGTCTCTGAAGTCTGTACAGATCCTGATAGATTTATCAGTTTTAGATACGGGGACCACATTGGAGATCCATCATGTGTAGGCAATGACTCTGATAAATCCAGCCTTCAACAACTTTTCTAGTTCTGCTTTTACCAATAATGCAACATGAGGATGCATCTTTCTAAGTTTTTGTTTCACGGGTTTGATCCCGGGCGCTATAGATAAGTGATGCATGATTCGATTAGGATCTAGTCCTGGCATATCAGTATAAGACCATGCAAAGTTGATCTTATTCTCTTTCAGGAACTCTGTGAAATGTGTCTTCTCCTCTTCTGATAAAGATTGTGCAAGGTGGACTATTTGAGGATTTTCAACAGTGCCCAAATTTACTGGCTGTGTTGGTTGAATCAGTACTGAAGACCTTTCCTGAAAGTGTTCGGGGAGGATATCAAGAGTCTCATCCTTTGGCACCTCTGAGAGGTTTTCACCATTGGATGTGTCTCTTTTTTTTTACTATTTTGGGATCTGATACTGCCACAGAGTGGTTTTCACCATCAGTCCTCTTTTTCTTTTTAATTTTTAGTTTTTGACTGAGAAACCTGATATCCTCCTCTGACATGTTCTCGCTCCTTGCATTGGTGGAAGAAGGGTATGGTTCAAAAGCATTGAGATAACAAGCTAGGGTGTGGTCATTAGAAAAGTTGAGGATAGGAGTAGGATTTGTTTCAGTCCTATCAATTAGGTCTGGAAGTACCAATGATAAGGAGTCAGACTCTGGGAAGGATAGCATCACGTTAGCATCAAGACCACTAACCGACATGACATGGTCTGTTAAGTTAATTTCTTCAATATTTAGATCAATAAGAGTGAGATCGTCGTTAAAAGGGTCATTGTTAGTTATATGCAAACCAAACTCTAGTGACTCATCAGTAGAAATATCATCATCTCTCTGTAAAAGGAGGCTTCTTGCTTGTAGCCTATGAAATTCTTCTAGACTTATGTAATCACCAGTTTTTTCATCAATGATCGGGGGAAGGAACTCTTCTTCTGCTTCAGGATTATCAGTGTCATTGGGAGTAGTGTTAGATTGTTTACAAGGAGTTGAGGGTGCCGCAAACATGTGAATTGTATCTATTCCAATATCTTCAGTGGCGACAGATAACTCTTCCCATTCATAATCATGAGATTCAGTGACCTCATCATCAGATCTGTTTAAGTATTCAGCAATGGTTATCTGATGTACTCGGTTAGCTACCTGTGCATCAAAGTGGGGTAGATCAAGGAAATGTGAAATTGTGACCAATTGCCCCCAGTTAGGATGTAAATCCTATTGTTGGGGTGTCTCTTGAGTAATTTTCACTATTAATGATATCTCTGGACCAGCTATTATGGTGTCTCCTACCTCTTGAATGGGAGGTTGTGCTAACAATGGGGTGTGAAGATCCTGTGGTACCTCAAAGCTAGGTACATAGTATTCTCCTTGGTAGTTGGGATCCTATGCACCAACATGTAATAATATCTCATAGGACCACTACTCTAGTTCATCTGTTTCGTCACTCCCTTTATCTGAGTTTAGATTGCCTTTTGAAGCGGGTTTATCAGTTTTAGTATTAAAACCCAGTCCTATTTTGTCTCTGGTATTCCGAAGCTCCATGGGTATAGGTTCAATAAGCCCTTGACCTGTGTCGTTTAGGGTTCCTTTTCCTTTGTATCCCATTTGTTTGAGGAATTCATATCCCTTTCCATACTGCTCTGGGGATATCTTTACATGTTTGACCTCAGCTTCTACCAGTTCTCCTTTGTAAAGCCAATCCAAGACTGCTTGTTCTTTTGTGTTATCTAAAGAATATGTGGATGTCTTTACCATGTCAGTTGCTTTGTTTACTTCTAGCTCCTTAGATGTTGTAGGTATGAATGTCGAGGAAGGTTTTCTATAGGATCTTTGCAATATCAGAAGTTCTGCTAGTGAGGGAGTCAAGTCTAGCTTGTACTCTCCCATACATGTTTCTTCAAGTAAGGTTTTGCCAAAACTCTTCATGACCATGTCCTTGGTAGTTTCAGGAGCAATTGCATTTATAGACTCTTTGTTATACAGGATCATGCTACCATCTTTGATATTGTTACAAGTGTAGTTAGCATCTGTAGGAATCATCACTTCCACCCCATTATGTGGGAACTTTATACACTGGTGGTAAGTAGATAGCACAACTTGCATTTCGTGAATACATGGTCTCCCTAACAGGATATTGTAGGCCAAGGGTAGATCCAGAACTTGACATGTGACGTTCCTCTCAATTGGTTCGACTCTGATAGGTAGATTAATAAGACCTTTGGAGGATCTTTCTTCCTTGTCATAAGCTTTGATTGTTATTTTTCTTCTAGAGTCAATTGTCTGTTCTGAGAGACCCAGTCTCTTGATTAGATCAAGTGTACAGATATTCAATCCTGTGCCTCCATCTATCAACACGCGTCTAACACGAGATTTATGAATAAGGACTTCAATATGGAGGGGTTGATTATGTGGATGAGTCAATGAATTATCATCCTCTTTAGAAAAAGAGAGGTAATGTGGCGCTGAGATGTGATTGACCATCGCTTGGAATTTGTCTATATCAATATCCTTTGAGACGTTAGCAGCATGTAGAGCCTGTTCTAGAATTTCCCTATGTACTGTGGATATTTTGAGCAACTCAAAAATAGAAATTTTGGCAAAGGTTCATTGCAATTGGTCAACCAAGTCATATTTTGCTCTAGGAATAGTAACCATGTGTTTTATTGCTGGTTTAGGAATAGTTATGATAGGAACTTTGGATGTCGGTGTCAATTTTGGAGGTCCTTTGATTGTGACCTGTGCTTGGCTCTGGGTTACGACATTTGAGTGGAATGAGACACCTTTGATTGTGACGACATTGATTGACTCAATCTTAATGTCGAGCATATTGATCACATTGTCATTGTTGGAATAAGTGTAGTTGACTTTGTTGCCTTTTCCTTTAGATGTTTCTCCTTTGTCGTAATTAGGAAAGGGTTTGTTGAATGTTGTATGATCCTCATTAGTAGTGTGTCTGTCTACTTTGATCTTACCTCCTTCAATGAGGTCTTGAATGACATGTTTGAGATTAAGGAAATTATTAGTCTTGTGCCCCTTGTTTTTATGGAAGACACAATAGAAATTATCATCCCACCACCTGGGTTTGACCATTGGTTCCCATGGATCAGGAATTGTGAGAACTTTGTTATCCAATAGTGTTTTTAAAATAGTCTCGAGAGGTTCTCCCAAAGGAGTGAAAGTTCTTTGAGGTTTTGAAGTCCATGTCCGACCCTTGCTGTTATCATTGTTTGCCTTGGGTATGAGGGTCGTGACTTTGGCATCCTTGCTTGCTTGCATTCTATTAGTCAAATTGAACACCTCAGGTTTAGGATTAATGGTAGAGGTGTCAACTACTCCGTCATTAACAACATTTTTGTTTTGCTTCCACCATTTAGGCTTGGAGTTGGAGTTGTTGGTTTTGTTTTCATTTTTAAGGGTGATCTCTCCCCCTTTAACCATGACTTCCTCAATACGAAGGGCATTTTTAATCATTTTGTCGAAGCTTGGTGAGTCTTGCATTTGTAATGTGTAGTTCAATTTAGGCACCAGATTATTAACGAAGATCTCCATCTTTTCTGATTCGGGAATGGTCCTTGAATATCATGCAAAAATCTTCCTCCACCTTTGTAGGAAGTGTGTAAATGATTCACCAGTTCTCTGTTTGGTATTACATAGGTCCATCATAGTCACATCATGTTGGATGTTGTAGGAGTAATGTTGGATGAATCGTTGGATCAACTCCTTGAATGTTTTAAACTTAGGGTTTAGTTTTGAGAACCACTCCATGGCATTACCTCCTAGACTTCCTGGAAATAGTCGCATGAGGTATGTAGGTTCGTGCATGTATTCTATGCTTAGAGCATAGAATTCCCTCACATGATCATGTGGATCATTTTCTCCTGTGTACTTGTCATACTTGAGTCTTGTCGCATTGGGAGGAAACGGGACCATAGTGATACTCTTGTCAAAAGGAAATGGACAAATTGCGTCCAAAGAGTATTGTGTTTTGGGTTTCTCTTTCTCTTTTTTGAGGTTTGTGAGCTCTATTTGCATCAAAGTGAGTTGCTTGGTGAGAATGGATATAGGAGTTGGTACCTCCTTTTCTTTGATTTTTTTCACATCATAATCCTTAGGTAGTTTGACACCTATGGATGCTAGATGGAGGAAGTATTTCTCCTTATCCTCATCAATCATCTTCTCCATTATTTTATGGAATCTCTTGCTCTGTATGAGTTTTTCGTATTCTTCTTCAATGATTTCATTCTCACTGCCGGACTCAAATAAGGGATGGTCAAACTTGGGTTCTTCTTCCTCATCTGTATCTTCGGACCTTTTGTCATTGTTATATTCCTCAAAAGCCTCACTCCCTCTGCGAGTGTCGCTATCCATTTGTGGGGAGTCAGGATCGAGTAGGGAACTATGAGATGTTTCCCCTTGAAAGTGTGGTGTTTTAGAAGGCACTTTTGATCCTTTAGACGTGTACTTGTTGTGTCTTGTGTTAACCATGAAGTTATTTCTCAGCTTTGTCGATGTTTCCCAATAGTGCAAGTAAGAGTTTCAAGCCGTTCAAGTGGGTGTGTCTAGGTAAGAGTAACTGTTTGTTGTTGGTGGACGTAAATGATTCCAGTGTCAGAGGGTTAGAATGTCCTGATAGTGAGCTGGGAACCAAGTTGTTGGTAGAAAGAGGGTACACCACACGTATTGAACCGATCGTGAAAGACTAACTAAGCATGCAAGATAGATGTTCGAAAGAGTTTTGAAATTTAAATAAGGAGACCAGAAAAGACAACAAGAACCAGCTAAAGAGCCAAAAGGGTATCCTAATCAATTGAGACTTTCTAAGAAATACCTCTGCAAGTACCCACTATCCTAGATGCGAGCTCCCAGATGCGAGCCTTTGATGACACCAGATGCGAACCTAAATCCTAGATGCGACTATGTGTTGACCAAATGTGAGGTAGTATACCAGATGCGATCCTAAATACCAGGTGCGATACAGGACATACTGGATGCAATTTTATGATGCCTTTGTCAGATTTTGCCAGTTTTAAAATTTGCCTTTTGGGAGTTCGTGCAATTTGTCTGATCTGTGATCGTGTTTAGAGACTTGCTAGTGAGTGAAAAACACATGTATCTAAAGGTTTGAATATTTTTGCTTGTTTGAAGGAGTTTATGTCTTTAGTAATTTTTCAGACATGTCAAACAGATTTGCATTGTTAGGAGGGTGAAATAGACACTCATCTTTTTCCTATTCTCTAGGTGGAGGATGAAAATCTTTGCTCATTGACTCAGGTACACATTCAAATGCTAATCAGAATACAACCATCACCAAGCACGCAATGGCTCCAGTCATGATGCTGTATTATCCAACTCCAAACACAAGTGAGGGCACAATATGACGAGTGTCTTGGGGCAATTACTTTTTTTCTTGCACAAAGATTATCACCCTTTTGGGGGTGAATCAAGAATTCTTTCAGTTGAAGTTGTTGTAGATTATTGGGAAATCCGTTTGAAACCGTCCCTCATAGAATTGCACAAGAAAAAATTGAGGCATATAGCCCTATGAGTACTTGAATATATGTAGTCTCACAAGAAAGATTCAAGCGGCTCCGCCCTACATATACCCAAGTATGTTCAAGGAATGATGTTGAAATTCCATGAACAAAACCGGCTCCGTCTTCTGAGGCTTTAGTCTACGAGGACGCAACTATTTATAGTGAGTTGGAAGGGTTGGAGTAAAACCTGTCCTCACTTGGGTCATTCCCGGGAGATTTTTTCCTCAATCGACAGGCCCTCTACTATTAAAATATGTGTACCAAGGATTGGCGAGCTTTGGATGTCTGGATTTCTGATTCTTCCGAAGAAGAAGAGCATACTCTCCTAATCTAAGTCATTTTCTCCCAAAACAGAGTCAAGCAAAGTGGTTCTTTCCCTCAAGCAATGTTGTGCCTGATTTAGATGTTTCTATTTTAATGAAAACAAGATGCTTGAAAGCAAATTTTCCTTGTCCAATTAGCCACAATATTTAGTGAGTTTGCTTGTTCAATTTTTGTGTCCCAAAAATGAATTATACGGTTGAACTTGTTCTTTGAACTACAAGATTTTATTGATTTGTGTTGTTCATTTACTGATCCAAAATAAATTATACGATGTGATTGCTTGTTCAATTAAATCCAAATTCCGTTTAACCCATAAACTGATGTGTGAGTTTTTTATTTTCCTTAAAAGGAAAAGAGCATAGTCCTCTAGTCAATTTAGTGATAGATTGGAAAATGTATCTTAATGTTGAAAGCTTGTAAATAGAGGTCAAGATGGGGGTAGGCAACCTGAAAAACCAAGTTAGTATTTGTTACTTCAACTCCCACAAAAAAAAACTTTCAATAACAACCTGCAAACAATTGTTAAGCTGCAAAATATCAAAAACACAACTTGTCAAGATGTTAGAGTTAGGCAAATGAGGTTCACTAAAATTTTCGCCAGATGCAATCCAGGAAGACAGAAAATGACACAAACCCAAATTTGACTTTCCTTACCAGATGCGATCGCATGCTCCCCAAATGCGAGCCTAAACTGAAAATGATCTGGGAAATCCCAGATGCGAGCCTCATTTTCTACGGTGCGAGGGCGTATCCCGGATGCGATCCAGAATGACTAAAAACAACCCTGTAACAGAATCTTGTGCATTGAAATTAGTGAAAAATAGGTTCAAAATGAGGCTAAGTTGGAAATCGAGCCCCACGGTAGGCGCCAAAAATGTGTGTATATTTATGCACCTGTTGCCTATGACACAACACTTCAATAAGTCATTTTGTTAGTGAGAAACAAAGGTTAATGAGCATATAAAACCATAACATCGACCTATTGCTTTCTAACTAGGATGAGTGTAGCAAATAACATAACAGCCCTCAGATTATGCTAATACCAGTGACATAAAAACCTAGCATGAAAAATTTAAGTTTAAAACAAACTATTTAACTATTTAAACATGCATATTAGTCTAAAAAATGGGCATTATAACTATGTAAGAGAGTAACTATGGAGTGTGCATGAAGCTAGGAAGGAATGGGTAGGATAACAATGCTTTGAGGTTCCTTCAAAATCTTGGCATAACAACACTACTATTCAAATTTTTTTTAGGCTTATTATGAACTCTAAATCCCTCCAATTTATAGAGGAATGAGAGAGAGAGAGAGAGAGAGAGAGAGAGAGAGGGTTCATTAATGGAGCCCCTAAGGTCATTAATGAGGTGTAAGAGTCATTAATTCCTTGGGCATTAATGAGGGATGGGCAAGAGGGAATATCCATTAATGAGTCATAAATGAAATTCATTTAAGAAGCATGGGAGGGTGTAAGGCTCAACTTGGCAAGTTGGTCCTTAGAGAAGTCATGCTTGAGAAAGTTGACTTTCTTAAGTGGGTTGAATTGTTACTCATTCCTTAATAGAATGTGACAACATTAGGAGGTGGGTTAGGATTAGAATTAGAATTAGGATTAGATTAGCATGGGGGGAATAGGTTGAGATGGGTTAGAACCCAGGGTAGAAGTGGTTGAGATAGGTTAGGTTGGGGTTTAAGAGAATATAAATAAAATGAATTAAACTTATTTAATTCATTTAAAATATAGGAATTAATTGTTTAAGCATTTTATTGTTTTTTAATAATTAAGGGGACTATAGCCATTTTAATTAAATTAAATAGGCTAGGGATATGGGTTATTTGCAAGTGGATAATTGATTTAGGGGTTTATTTAATTCCTAGCAAATTAATCATTTTTAGCATTGTATTTGATTGATTTTGATTTTGGCTAAAAGTAAATAATTTAGTGATTTGATCACTTTAGGAGATTAAATTGATTTCAAAATAATTATGTCAAACAGTAACAGAGTCGTTTGGACATAATTGAGGGTATGATCACACTTAGGGAAAATAGGGTCTATAGTTAGAACAGACCAAATTCAGGTGGTTACATTACTTAGAATTTTGTATTTCTTCTTTGATTGTAAGTTTCATTGAAGGGAAATTTGTTAATTTGTAATATGGTGTCCAAGTTGTTTTTCCCGCCTGTTTATCAGTTGAATTTGATGGAATAATTTTCTAATTAGTATGGAGTTTTATCCTCGGTTCATGGTCTTATCTGAAGATGATTGTTGTTGTGTTTAGATAACATTGTATTCAAATATTTCATTTTCGGTCCCTTGAATCTTGCCTACAATTTGGGTTCATAATTAAGAAATATAATTTACGATACTACAAGTTTGTGAAAATCCAATTTATGGAGATGTTGTTGATGGTATTTTGCCAATGCTCATTTTTAGGTTAACTTGCCTTCTAATTTCTTATATATTTAAGCTTTAATTTTTGAATTTTTATCCTAATGATATTTTTATCAACCAGGAAAAATTTCATGGTGAAGGGGTTATCTAGACAAAAAGTTATGCCTTTGTTCCCTCGCAAGGTTCAATGTTTGTCATCTCAAAGAGATGTTTGACGGTATTCCTCACATAGATGTCATCTCATGGAATCGATGATTGCACGATATGCACAAAATAAATCTGTTGAAAAGTCTTTAAAAACTTTCAAGCAAAGGTAGTCAGCAACTGTAAAACAAATTTCCGAACATTTTCTTAAAAAGGGAGTTTTGGCATGGCGAATGAAGGAAACGTGTATTTCTAGATTCAAAACATCTACTTAATGTCGTGGAAGATTTGTTGCCATAATGAAAAGTTCACAATATCATTTGGTTTATTAAACACGACCCTTAGAGCAACTACTTAGTTGTTAAGAACCTTCCACTATGGTCTAATTTCTACACTATATCCAAATTCATTTTTAACATATTTTTATGAAGATTGTTGGTGATGTTGGCCCGTTTGTTTCCTGGAGTATGAGAGGAATTGGCATTATCTAATTCTGGATAATGCCAAATTCCATGTTTGGGTCCTTGGAAAAAAATGGAATTGGAATTCCGAAATTCTCATTTTGCCCCCAAAATGGGAATATCATCTTCCACCTAAATAGGTGGAATTGGAATTTCAAATTCCAATTCCAATTTTTACAAAAGCAAATTTAATATTTCGTGGGATCCGTGACTATAAAGATGTATATTATATTGCTATAAGGATGTGTATATATACATGTGTGTATATATGCATGTGTGTATATATACACATGTGTGTATATATACACATGTGTGTATATACATACATGTATGTGTGTATATGTGTGTATATATACACACATGTATGGTGTGTGTGTATGTGAATATACACACATGTGTATATATCTATATATATACACACATGTATGGTGTGTGTATGTGTGTATATACACACATGTGTATGTGTGTATATACACATATGTATATATGTGTGTGTGTATATACATAAATGTGTATGTGTGTATATATATACACATGTGTATATGTGTATACATGGATACACACTTGTATGTGTATATGTATGGTGTGTATATGTGTGTATATATACACATGTATGTATGTATATGTGTGTATATATACACACATGTATGTGTGTATATATATATAGATGTGTGTATATGTGTATACACACATGTGTGTATGTGTGTGTATATATGTATACATGGATACACACTTGTATGGGTATACATACACACATGTATGTGTGTATAAACACGTGTGTATGTGTGTATGTGTGTATATGTACACAAATGTGTGTATATGTGTGTATACACGCACATGTGTGTATTTATGTATGTGTATACATGTGTATATACACACATGTATAGATATATACACACACATGTATGTATGTATATATGTATATATACATACCATATTCAAAGAAATTAAAAAATTCAAAGAAATTAAAAAATAAAGAATTAAAATTCCTTATACATCTTCTCATTCATCTTTCTGGTGAACCAAACGGGTCAGCCCATATTCCAGATTTCATTTTAAGAATAAGCAATCTTCCTGAATATGCAGCATCTTCCTGAATTGATCATATGGTATTCCAGTACCCAAACGGTAATAAAGCAATCTGAAAAATAGGCCTGCAATATGGTAATACGCACTGTATCAAATATCCAATAGTTGTGTAGGGACATACATCAAAGCATGACAGAAGGGATATTTTTGTCAGATGATGTAATTCTAACTGCCCTACTAGACACATGCAAAATCAGAATCGTGGACAAAGCCTCTGCAGATTGATTGATAGAATGCCCCCATAACTATTGTCTCATGAAATGCAATGATTGCAAGATTTGCACAAGATAGATTTGTTGATAAGACTTCAGAAACTTTCAAGAAAAAGCAAATCGAAAGTTCAACGCCAAAATTTAAGACTTCAACCAGCGTTTTCCAAATCTGTGTTCAAATGGCGGGCTTTCGAACAAGTAATGGACGTCCATCATAGCGCAAAGGAATGTAAATAAATTTAGTTAGATGATATAGTTTCTTTTGCTCTTCTCGCTATGGAGCATAGGTGATTCATTTGAATTGATCGACATGAGAATTCCTCAAAGAGCTGTCAACTCATGGAATGTAATAATTACAAGATATGCACAAAATCAATTCGTTGAAAAGGTTTTTGCAGCTTTCAAGGAAATGCATTTGACCGATGTATAAAGCTAAATCCCACAACCCTTACCTTCGTCTTCTCAATTGTTGCTTGAATTCAAGTTTCAGAGAAGATGCCAATAAGAAGAACATCAAAACGTAACTCAAATATAATTCTCCTTGGAATAATGATGGGGTAATTCAAGAATATATATAGACAAAAGGGGGAATCACCTTCACCCAAAGACATATGCTAAACTTGTTAACATGGAGATTTTCCATATGCATATAAGGATACAATAAAGAGCTATCGGTATCATCGGCCCAAGATTTTTGAACATGGTCTACAAATTGGTCATATGTGACAATAATGAAATTATAGTCAGGGAAACTCAAAATGATGGCTTAAGATCAAATTGCCTTTGTGAAGAAGAGCTCACGATATTGGGGAGTATCAAACATTGGAACCTTGTGAATTTAAGAGGTTATTGCAATTATTCATTGAGAAATAGAGCCAATTTCAACTATGAGCTCCTTGAAAACTTCTAACCGTCCTTGTTGACACTTCCTACATGGCAGATCTGCTTGAGCATCAAAGTTAGCTCTACTGTTGGCCCACCCCATGATTCGAATCCGCTAGGAGAAGGCAAGGATAACGGAGGCATAGGTGAAAGTAGCAAGCTCTGGGTTTTAGTGTCGAACCCAATTATGTTTTACTCAATATCTATACCACCCTCACTACTTGTGAAATCTACTCTCTATAAAACACATATTTATTCCCATTAAACATATATGTAGTTGGAAATGCTCTCGGATACATCTATGCAAAATGTAAAAAAATAGAATGACACGCAAACTGTTTGACAGAATGTCTAAAATAGAACACGGTAGTGTCATTAATCAACGATTTCAATATAATGCTTAAAATTGATTTGTTTAAAAGGTTTGAGAAAACTTCAAACAGACGTAATTGATGACCTAATATAGCACTCTCTCTGCTAGCGCCAAGATGGGCTTTCTCTATAAAAAGCTATGGGCATCGATCAAAGCACAATGAAAGAGGGTGCTGCTTTATAGTTGTAAAATAACATAACAATTTTTGATAAATTTTTAATTATATAAATTAATCTATTTATCGTATTATATCTATACATAGTTTTACTTAAGTGAATTCTTGATATGTCTGAGTAATAAACTAGCACTTGCACCATCCAGGTGCAAGGATTACGCCGATTAAGCATATACTCTTCAGTTACTAAAGTCTAATTACGTAAAGTCTAATCATTTTGAAGCCAGAAGCTTTCAGATTTTGAAAATCTTATACCAAATATTCATTGAATTGTAAATCATTAAAGATTGTTTCGTTCCTCTCCAATAATCAGTAATTGAATGTATATATTCGAAGTCCTACAAATGAAAGGAAACCCAAAAACTTCTTAAAAAAAGGCTGCACTAATGAGCGGATTTATGCCATTTGATTTTGTACCATGTGGGTCGGTAGACTGCCTGCATCTTTAGGTATAATCATATGATTGACAGTAACAATGATAGCTATAATTTAGATACTGTGGCACCATTAGCTATCAGGATAGCAGGGCACCGTTGTATTAAATATCTGCCTATAAATTTAAACTTGAATGTAATTGTGTTCAAGTTATGCAGAGTTTGAGAAACACATTTAGTGGAGTTTTGAAAGTTGGCTGAATTTAGTTAAAACAAGACCTGTAGTTGTTTGGTACATTCTACTATACTTGTTTTGTGTTTGATATTGTTACAGCTATGTTCTACAGTACTTCTATGCTTGGCAAGCATTCTAATCATTACTCATAATATGCACATTAATTTAAAATAAATCAGAATAGAAGAGAAATACATTATAGTGCAATAATAAGCGTATTTGATTCTGTAGCATGTGGGTTTGTAGAATGCCTGTCAAGCATAGAAGTACTATAGAACATAGCGTAAAAATATTGGAGATGGTGTAACAATATTGGAGAATGCTCCCAGACTTTTGCGAAATAAAAAAACTAACATACAATATTCTTTCCTTGGGCAAAGTAGATGCAACATATTATAAGAAACTGTCATATTTTTTTTTATAAAAAAACCAGATTCAAGTGCTCATGGGGGAAAGAATCGGGAAAAGAAAACCCCTAATTGCAACTATACAAAATGCAAGAAGTAGAACTTCTTCAAAGAAGGCTGCACTAATGAGCGGATTTATGCCATTTAATTCTGTAGCACGTGGGTATGTAGACTCCCTGCAATCATACAAGTATTGTAAATAATGTAGAACATAGCTGTAACAATATTGAAGATGATGTAAGGAAAAAGTGTTACCTTGATATTATCGAGAATCTTTCTCAATGACATTAGATAGACATATAATCTAGACGTGCTTCCTCAGTTTTGCATAGGAAGGTAAATGGGTGGTTGCGCATTTTGGCAAGTCTGTCAAAGGAGAATGGTGGTTGTATTCTGAGACCATTTAAGCTTTTGACTCTTCAAAGAGCTGTAAATGTCAAGCCTTATTTTTCTATTTTCCCAATGTCAATCATTGCTTTGTCTAGGGTAAGTCCTTGTGATTTGTGTATAGTTAGTGCCCATGCCATTGTGATTGGTACTTGTCTTCTGCTACCAAGCGACACATGTATTATTGGCATAAGTTTGGGGTCTACTACATTCCATGGTGGTCCTATGTAGTTGTTTATTCTTGCGACGACATATAATGGTACATCTGGTGGTTTTGAATTGGTGTCGTAAACGATGTTTACAACTTCACCAAGTGATCCATTTACAAGCCCTGCTTGTGTCCAGATATTTTTTGTAATCACGATTCATTGTCCTTGGCACAACATTACTTGGATGTCAAGTTGTTCGTCATCTGTTACATTGTCAGTACAATTCCTCATTTTTGTTGCTATACTTAAAGCTACTGGTCGATTTAATTATTTTAGCATCTTCTTGTTGTGCAGCCTAACTAGGTCATTCGTAGAGAATAAGTGAGTTGCCTTGTCAAATTATTCTTTTTGATCTGGCATGCTTTTTGTAAATACACGTGTCATAAGTAGTTCCCAATCCTTCTTTGTTGGTTCTACATTTCGTATGTTTTGCAATGTTTGGCGGAATTGTTTTTCTGTTGTTGATTATCCTTGTTGTCAGAACAATGTTTGAAGGGTGACAATTGTAGTGAATTTGCTCCACAAAATATTTGATGTTGCTTGTCCCATGTAGATGGGCTTGTCCATTACAGGTGGAAATTTTGCTAAGTCACCAACCAGGATTATGGAGACGCCACCAAAGCATAGGCGTTGGTTATTGGGGAATGCTTGGCCTAATCTGCTATCTATTTTTTGGAGTAACTTTGGTCCTATGAAGCTCATTTCATCAATGAGGATGTATCTTATGCTCTTCATTTATTCTTGAAATGTTGTTAATGCTTTTCCTTGTAATGGTTGCATTTCTTTAATTGGTATTCATAACTCTGAATGAATAGTCATAGCTTGGATGTTGAATGCAGCAACTCCAGTTGGTGCTAGTGTAAGCAGTTGGTTTTCTTGTTGTGGTTTCTTGTTGTTTAGAATAGATCTTATGCAATCAATCAGGTACAATTTTCCTGTACCTGTTGTTCCTCGGATAATCATGTATAAGGGTGTTAGGCCAACAATGTTGTTGTGTTACAATCGTGTTTATAGCTAGTGTTTGCTGGGTAGATAGTAAATAATCATGTTTTTTTTCTGTTAGGAATTATTTTTATAGTCATTGGATCTTTTTATGGTTGTCTATAAACCTTGTTGCTATTTGGTGCAGTTGTTCGGGTACTGGATTGTCGTTCCACTTATTGTTGATGTCGAATTCACATCTTCCAAGCATTTCAATATCATTTAGATATGTATTGTTTGTTGGGCCCATTTGTGATAAGCTCTGCCATTCGTTAATCTCTTCTGTGATTCTTGTATTGTTATTGGTATCACTATTGTTATTTTCATCTCCTTCAAATTCAGATGTAGTGCTTGTTAGGGTATGACATTCAACGTGCCATACATTGTATGTCTTGTTATACATGTCTCTCCAATTCAGTTCTATTGAATCATCTGTTATTCCTATGTCTTGTTCAATGTCACAAAAATGCTTATATAGGAGGAGTTTGGTCAACCAGAATAGTTGAAATTGTTCTGTATGTTCTTCTGGTATGCTATAGAACTTGGGGTATACATTTACTATGGCTGTGACTAGTCATCTTTTCCATTTGCATTGTTTGCGATTTGCAGAATAGGAAAATGTTCTTGCTGATTCGAGCAATGTTACTGTTTCTAATTCAAGAGGCCTCTTTATGTAAGTATTTATGTAACTATCCTTTGTCTTTGTGTTGGTACTTGATCTTGTAGTTCATTGGAGTACCTTTCTACCAACATCTAGAGTTGTGAAAGGACGGCTACACTCCATAAGTGGTAACTTTTATAGCATATGGCAGGTTTCTTGTGAACCTATATCTCGCTCTGCAATTATCTCTATCATGAATTTCCGATATGCTGTGACTGTCGGATCACTTGCTTCTTGGTTTGTGCATATCCTTTTCATCATATTAGTACATGTCTTTGATCTGCATTCTTCTTTTGATGCATACTTAGCTATGTACTTCAAGACATGTGCTCGAGAGATAATAGGTTGACAATCTATATTAGCTCTCCATATTTGAAGCATTTGTTGGTGATGAATGTTTAACCTATCATCATTCCTTGCAGGTTAGTACTTTTTCTTTCCATTGCCATCACATGTTAGTGTAGATGTCTTTTGTTCCTTCCATGGAGCTTTGTAATGACATTCTTTTTTATTCCCCTTTTTCTGGAGACAAGTTCCTTCTCTGCACTTTGTATGCCTTTGGACACGATTAACGATTTCTTCATAGTCCTTTTTTGGGTTAGTAGAAAATATATCAAGCATATTCAGAAGGCATGGATCATCAAATTGGTGATCAAAATACTATATTATTTCTTTCACTTACATCATGGGAATTCCAAGCAGTTATACATTTGTTGAAGAATGTTCTGACTCTTTCAACCTCTGTGTTGTTACTCCAGTCAATGTTGTCTACATATGGTGCATTAGGAAGCCAAATGAGACCATGAACATGTCCAGTACCTCAGCTTTGCCACTCTGTTCTATACCAATAGTTTGTTGCACCTAGAATTCGTTCAATGACTTCCTCTCTAAAGATGGTGAATTTGTGTTGTAAGTGCAACGATGTGGTATGGGGATTGTTGACGATATTTTCTAAACATTGTCTATTTGTTAGTGTTTTGATTGGTATTTGGCCGGCAAAGAGTCATTGTAAATCAGGCCATTTTGTGTCTGTTGTACTAAGCGTAAAGAATAGCGTAGGTGATCCTATTTGGGTGATTAGATCTATTAGTTCTAAAATATGCTTATTCCAATATGGCCTTGTACCTCAGATCGAAGCCCCAAAAAGCATAAGTTGTTGTGCAAGTTGTGTGTCAGGTAAATCTCATAAGTGTTCTTGGAGGTTTTCAATGGTTGTCGGTATGTTGTCTTCTTCATTTTTCTTTATAAAAATATACGCAAGCCCATGTGTATGGTGTCATAGCATAAGATTGTAGATGAAGTATCAGAACCGAGGATGCTGTCTAGATCTTTGGTCATGAAATCGTAACAAGTGTAGAGCATACTCATGTAGCTCTACTTGCCTTATTTGTGATTGCATATGTTGTGTTGTTCCCTTTGGGAAAAGGGTGGGAAACACCATGTCAAGTAACCCTTCAGTGTTGTATTCCTTTATTGGAAAGCATTTGATGTTGGTCCAATTGATAGTGTCTTCCATGGTTTCATCAAGCTCTAAGTTGTGTCTTATCATTTCAAGTTCTTGTGCTCTATTTGGCATTTTGAAATAAAAGAAGATGTATGCGCTTCACTACCTTTCACTTGATCTTCGTCATTGTCCACATTAGTATTTTTTATTATAGTGTCATCCTCTACTTCAATAGTGTTTAGCATGATTGAGACATCCGTGCTTTCTTCTGGTAACACAGACAAGCAGGTGGCATCTATAATTACATCAGCATAGTAAGGGTCATATTTAATTTTGTAATGCAATGCATCTCTGATGTGGTTTCTGCTCACGTAGGAGTCATAGTATTGTGTTTGGTTGTGTTTACATCTAACAATAAGTAAGTCAAGTTCAAGAATTTTGTGCGGGAGGATTTTGGTGATGTTTGTAATGTCTTGTGCAAAGCTTATAGTATGACCGTGATATTTATATTGTCCTCCAAACACCTGAGTCACCTGTAAGATCAGATTCACTCTTGCAATGAGAATTTCCTCAACTTGCGTTAATCTTTTTAGAACATACGGTTGTTCACCTGGGTCCATATTGTTTACAAAAGAGAAACGGTGTATTCCACGTTCCCTTGAACATCTACGACATGTGATTTGCGTGTTACTTGTTTGTATTAACATCCCTGGGTAGCTTTCTCTACAAATTGCACATGTTTGTAATATGGACAATTTATCTATCCTTTGTCTGAATCGCAATGTTGTTGTAGCACTATCTTTGTCATTGTAATGCATTGTTTGTTCACTTGGATGACTTTCAAGAGGATTTGGTGGTTTGTGGGTTGGCACTGCGTGACTTGTTTGGCCAAGTATGTTTACATGTTTTTTTTTCTTAATTGAACGATCTTGGCAACATCTTGTTTGCATCTCTTGATTGTTATTTTCATTTTGATGATTTTTTAGGGCATGTCTACGAGCTAGTATTTTGACAATATGACAAGCATAGTATTGCCTGTCTTTTTTTCGTTCTTCATGGTGGGTAAGGTCACTTGGATCATTGTATGGTTTTGCTTGCAATTCTTGTGTGTTGTTTTCATTTTGATTCAAATTGTAATCGATATTTTCATTTTGATTAACTATTATAAGATGGTTTCGAGGTAGTGGAATATCTTCTTGTTCATGTACTTGCATCTCTTGTGGGATATTTAGTTTCTTATCAACTTTCTTAGCATGTTTGCAAGCTAGAATAGTTTCTCTATGATGGGCATAATATTCTCAGTCTTTTCTCTGTCGTTCTTTTCGTACAAGTTCATCTTGTTGATTGCATGGTTCATGTGATGTATAAGAAATATCCATTGAGCTAAACTACAAAAGATAGAAAACATTTGATGTCAGTAGGCTTCATTTCCATGTTTATTATACAAAAATTTTATCTTATTTCCATGTTTATTATACAACAATTTTATCTTATATTTCGTTGAATAAGTAATACAATGTCATGTTTTACATATAGAGAGCGCATAACAATTCATTGAAATAAAAATTGTATAGTTTACACACACACATATATATATATATCCTCTATTTACATGTAGATAAACATCCAAAGTTTATATGTTGTTATAGGTAAAGTAACTGTTACAGTCTAGTCAATTACATTAGGAGAAATAAGCTCTTCTACTGTAGGGTTCAAAACATCAAACCAATAGAGGTGTTCGAGTGTTCGATAAGGTACACCCCAACAGCATGTAGAAGCATTCCTAATTGGGTAAAATTTACAATTTGTTTGGGTCCATATTGGTATTTTCTCCCTTACAATTTTCATTATACATTCACGTAATGACAAAGTTAGATAAACTCCCTCTGGTCACCATCTTTCTACGACCTGTTGGTTCCACAATGTGTTTGATTGAGACACAAATTGTAAGTGGTAAATATGACCATGATAGCACAAGTTTTGCAAATAGGTTGTACTAGTTTGTGGAATTCGAAGTAACTTCTCTAACCATAGTTGTCCATTTCCATGTAGTAAAGAGGAATATTCAGATTTAGATTGTATTGAAGCTGGTTGAAACCATATCTCAGTTGGGACATGATGTATCTCTGCTAGGTTACATGTTTCACAAGAATTTAATTCTGAAAAGTATGGATCCCTGTAAAAGTGGTAAATATTTCTTTGTGATTATGAACGATATGTAATTATTCCTTTTTCTTGTAGTAATTATTTCGCAATGAATCCTGAAGATCTTTCTTCTTCGTGAATCCTATGAAGGTCAACATGGTGGAAGAAGTCATCAATTTCAATAGTCCTATGTCGTAACATATCTGCACATTAAATTAGTAAAAATGATTGTGAGGAATGTAATAAAGCATAAATGTAAGTAAGCATGTATGTATGTATGTGTAAATGTTATATATGTAAAGTATAGGTCACTTACTACGAATAGAAGAACACTAATCTACGATCCCAAGTGGAAAATTAATAATTCAATGATCTACCTCATTGGAATAAGGGACAACAATTAATTTAGAAGAGGCACCTCTTTATGAATAAAGATGTCCTTTTCAAAAGTTGTCACCCAACGTCTCCTCTTGAAAGCTATATAAGGTAGATTCTCATTTGGAGGGAGGCAGAGAAAAAATTTATGGAAATCAGATTTGGAATCAAAGAAGAAACATCAGTTAATTTAGAAAGGGTGCCTCTTTATGAAGAGAGATATTCTTAGTAAAGGTTGTAACTCTACATTTTCCTTGAGGATTATAAAGGATGACCTACTCTTTGAGGAATGTCAAAACTAAAATGGAGATATAATAAGGCAGGAATCAGATTAAAGTTCTATTAATATAAGTACACATCCTTTGGAAAGAATGCATTCATTATGAAAGGATGCCTCTCTTAATAGGAGGAAGCTATTGAAGGAAGAAAGAAATGGATCAAAGGAGAAAACATCTGAGATAAGTAACCAACATTCAAAGAACAACATTCTTGTGATCTAATAAGTATTGTGCTAGTCAATGTGATGATGTTGTTTACTATATAATTTCTTATGTCTTTCGATCTAGTTAATAAGGAGAACTGCTTGTTTATAATTTGTTTTCATATTAACATCCTCGTGTTTATGATTTGTTTAAGAGTAACATCCTTATGCTCAACAGGTCATTGCTCATATGAAGAAGCCCTATTTTGAAAGGGAAAGAATATCATGGAATGATTAAGTCCTTTGTGTATCTGTGGATTTCAACCTTGGAGAAAATTGTGAAGTATTATTAATAGGACAATTTTTTGAATATAAAACATTTTCACACCATCCTCACACGCACACACGCACAGATAGATATAATCTGAATTCACTGATTAGTAAAAAACTTCCTTATGTTTTATTTATATTCTAACTCCCAGACATAACTTTATTGTTAAAACTAATTGAAGTTGGCTTTTGAGCCCTGAAATTGTTTAAAAACATAATAAGAATTCATACTAATTTATTTGGCAATTTTTTTTTCTGGTGTTTAAGATAAGATTTTTTACATAAGCATGCGGGACAGTGGCAGTATGTCTCCTGCCAGCAAGGAAATCTCTGACCACATCCCTGGTACCTAAGACACATCTCCCAGTAACAATAGTATTTATTCTAAATTCTAACAAGATTATCTCTAAGTATTAGGCAACCAATCCCAACGTAGTAGTTAGAGATTCTTAGCGAGTGAGTTGTGTAAATTGAAAGATAGGCAAATTCAAATTATGCCACTGCCCAATAAATTCACAAGCACAAAAATACCAAAAAAGTAAATTGATTGAAATTTTGTTGGCTTCATAGGAATTGAATCAAAGGTGGGCATGTGAGGATTGTTGACAACACACTTCCAAGGTAAACTTAAATATAGCATGTGGGTTATTCTAGCTGCCTAACTCCAATTGCCACCACAACATTAGTTCATAAGAGATAGTGTCTGTTGTTTAAGATAAACTTTGAAGTAGAAGCGGAAAACAATTATGTTATGAAAAGTTATGAGTGTTGGAGTTGTTACTGTTCTTTTTTGTACTAACCCTTGACCCTAAGGCTCTTACCAAAACATAGACAAGGTAACCAACTTTGTCAAACAAGAAGATTCGTATATTCAAAATCAATGGTTGAAAAGGCCAACAAACAAGATATTAAAGAGCTCATCTGCACTTTGAACCCTGCCAAGCTAAAAAGGGTGTTCCCAGAGATCCTTTCAGGATAAAACAAATAAAAAGATTAAAACAAATTGAAACACACAGATGAATTTATATTTAGTTTTGATAGATTTTATTTATGGAGGTTTTTCTTGTACATACAAATCACAAATCTCTTACTTCAGTCAACTAGGTTAAATGATGCAACTTTAGATAAAACTTGGTCACAAAGCCCTATTTATATATTCATTGTTAGTTTCTAACAACACCATAACCCAGTACCATTCATCATACAACAATCCTCAAATGGTTTAATTAATTATGGGCTCAGAATGGTTTTTGCAGAGATTTACAACAATGGATTGTGCACGATGACAAAAGAAATAAATGTCACACAATTTATTAAAAAGGTTTCAAAATGATTTTCTTGATTTAAATATAGTGAATGATTGGCTTCCGATCATCAAAGCAATGCCTAATCTGTAACACAGAGTCAAGTTCAAATAAAATCTTTAAAACAAAGAAAACTCTAATTCTTAGAAGAGTTCAATGTGTTTGGCTCTATCTTGTAATGCTTAAACCCTCAAATTCTCTTCTACCCCGACGATGAAACTCTTCCTAATAATTAATATGAAATCAAGTGCCTAATGTATTAACCTTATAATATTTTTGCCTTGACAACATTTGCACAAGAGAAAAATATGTGTTATAGCACCTCTTGGATGCAAACTAACACAAAGAATGGAAAATGTGAACTTAGGGATTCCTTGCACCCCCTAAAAATCTTAATAAGGAATGGAGACAAGTTGCAACAATGGAAAAAGAGTGTCTTATATTGATTTTTTGAGGAATTAACAAAGCCACATGAAAAATTTCAAACAAGCCCAAAACTAATTAAAAAATACCTCAAGGAGATGACATTTAATGGAATGCAATGGTTGTAGGATATGTACAAAATGAATAGTAGTTACATATATATATTAGAAATGAAGGCCCTAACCAAATAATCCCATTATTTTTCATGTAATTTATTTGTTCCCTCAATCATTGATTTCTAACAAAAAAAATTCAAACCTTAAAAAAAAAACCAATTTAAAAAATACATAAGGAAGATTAAAACAATTTATAAATTATGAATGAACCTGCAAATAATCAAAAATTTTCTGATGCGTGAGTTCCTTGGTGCTTCGGCCTGTAGATAATGCACAACATACAAATTAAATTGTGCCTAAAATAACAATTAACAGTAACTTAGAACAGCATAAATGACATCACTGCACGATATACACATTATGGACATACCAATTTATATGCTAAAAATAAACGGTTGCTTCATTTCTTAATGCAATTTATATGTAAGACTTTGTGATCTGAGTGATGTAGTAATCTAAATCAGCTTGCTGATTTTAGTCTTTGATTTACCAAACAAAATTACAAATTAAAGGTTCACAAGCGCTAACTCGGATTTCCGCTTTATTTTATATTTTACCAGTCAGCATCATTTGCAAAGGCATAACAAAAACTAACGTATAAATTAAAACTATGGGCAGAATTTACTCTAGAAATGGAAATAATAAGAAACTTGAGAAAAACACTGTCAAACAGAGCCAAGACAAGAAGCAAAGGCAATCATGAGCATAGAAGAGAACTGTCTTATGAAAAACAAAATGATGCAAATGTCATAAAATTTAAGTAACAAAGATTCATCAAATGAAGAATATCACGTAATATTTTATTTAGTTTGTTGTTGCAGTAACATTCTTGTAATACATCAGAATACGTTGTTCTCTAAAGAAATACTACCACAGTTCTTAAAATCTTAATTACATTTAGTTTAATTTATGTCATTTCCTTTAAATGTTTATAAAGCTCTAAATTTTTGGAAGAGAGGAATATATTCAGCAAATAAGAATGTTTACATTTACAGTACTCTTTGAAAAAGTCGCACATTGTGCTCAGTTACTGCTAGTATCACACGGTTTATCAATTTTCTGGAGAAGATTATTGTTTTATGTCACAAAGTCTACTAGTTCGGCATGCTCAATGATCACCTTAAGGCATTCTGCATTATTGTACATTTCTTTCTTGCAAAGTAAGCTGAATATGTAATCCCTATTTAGAACTTCCCTTACAATTTTTTGAGCCTCTCTCTAAACTTCTTGTTCAACACCCATAGCACTTAGTTCATTTTCAGATACCCCAAGGAGTTGTGTGGCAACCTCATTAAATGAAACTGCCCACATTGTATATGTGTGGCCTTGTACTTTGATCTGCAAGAAGAATCTAAAGTTGAAGGTCGTGTGTATTGAATTGCAATTTGTACATAACCACTTCTCATGTTCGGTCTGGACAAGTTTTATGTTGCACTGTCGTTATCCATAAGTAGTGTGGAAAGCTGGGTAGAACGTATCATCCATTTTGATCGAAATTGTAGTTGCTTTCAATATACAATGGAGCGGGGCAGTTGTGTTGTGAATTTTTTATTGGATACTAAGAATTTCCACTCGCAGTACATTAACTGAAGTGGTAGTTCCTAATGTGCATATTTGAGAGTTCGCACCATTTTGCATATTCCAGCTCCTTAAGTCAGATGTCTCTTCGATGTCTGGGTCTACTATAACATTAGTAGCATTTGATGTGGTTACTACTTTGCAATTGTATCCACTGATACGACCATTCTTCATTGCACCTACTGTCTCTTGATGAAATTCAAATTGCTGATATTTTTGGTTGCCTTCCTTATGTGCTAGGTGTTCCCATAGGGTAAGGTCTATGGTGACCCCAGATTTATCTAGGAGACATATAGTACAGAGAGTAACTTCTGTACCATCATGTCTTCTTATTGTTGATGAAGCTCCTGCATGTCAGGCCTCACCCCAACCCATCACAACTTTACTACTCGATCACACTTTGATACTTTATGTTTTGATACATTGATACACTTTTTGATTATCCTAACAGAGACTCGAGATATTATGTTATGATAATGATTATATTGTGTGTATTACATTTTGATATGGATTAGACCTAGAACATGTGGTTGATTTTGATTATATATATTTAGATAAGTGAATTGATGAGAAGATCGAATTATGATTAGACTTGATTATTTCATGGATGTTATGTCATGATGATTATGGAATTATTATGTTTTAAACATTTATGTATGAAAATTGTAATTAGGAATTTAACTCTGCGTATTGATTAATGTTGCTGATTATAAATTGAAAATGTATATTGCATGTGATTTTTATCTTGGACTATTGATGCTCGAGTTTAGTGTGCAGGAAAGAGAACCATGGAATTATTCAGAGAATCAGGTCTAAACACATGTGAATTGAGTAAGCCAAGGTTTAATCCAATAAGGGGTTGAAACCTCATTGTAATGTGATCTTTGTT
>MU225509.1:4733356-4743448 GCA_018584345.1 Thuja plicata | reverse complement strand
AATTATGTAGTCTCATTTAATAGATGTACTTTTTATTTAAATTGTGTAGTTTAATTACTAGATTTTAAAACCTTAGTTTTTATGTGAAATATGTTATGGATTTAACTTCTTATTGTTTTATTTAAAATATGTAATTTTGTTTAGATATGGTTTATTTAATTGTATAGTTAATTATTGATTAATAAATGTAATTTCTATGTAAAATGTATAGACAGATGTTAATTTAATTTTATTATGATAAATTGAATTATATTGCCCATGTGTTTCAAAGGGATTAGAGGTCAATTTAAATTTTCTATTTCAAATTAATTTAATATTCTATTAAGGAATTAAAGGACTATAGTTGCATGAAAATTTGTAAGAGAGAATTTAATTACTTTTAGAAGGATAAGGATTAGATTAGGTTTTGATTATTGAATTTTAAACTAGTGGTTAATGGTCGAAAGAGAATTGGGACTAATATTAAATGAATAAGTTGTAACCAAGGTTTAGAAATAAAGTGATTACCAGGAAAATCTAATTCAACGTATGACTCTTAACAATTGGTTATCATCATGATGCTAGACATAGATTAAAACATGAAACCATAGTTAAATCAACCTGACCCAGGTGTTCACGTAAATTGTATGACTAGTTGATGCTCTAATTCTGCATCTGTATGTGGTGTGACCCTAATTCAACCTATGTATATACCTTGTAACTCAAAGAATAACCTTACCATGATATCATGTTACCTCAAATACATCTTTTGTTAGTGGTATGCACTTGCATTTTAAAAAAAAATTGTATATGTGTTTTGTCGTAGTTTTGGGCATGACATTTTGGTATCAGAGCAGTGTTTCGACACTAGGAACCTAATCCATTACGTTTCAACTCATTCAAAACTTAAATCATTGTGTAGGATGCCTACGGTCACCAGAGCTAATCGACGAGGCAGAGGTCGTAGAGCTCCCCATGTGGGGGTAGGACAGGAGGATCCACCACCTTTACCACCTCCACCACCTCAGAACCCTAACTAGGATATTTTAGATGTTCTCCAAAATCTGATTGGGGTAATTCAGCAGAGACTACCACCCATAGTTCAGCAGGAGATTTTGGAAAGGGAAGCACATATTTTAGAAAATGATAGAGCAGTCATCTGAGAGAGAAGTAGGAATCCCCCACCCAGGTCTATTGAGGGTCATGATGATCAGGAGGGTGAGTCAGTTCATCGGGTTGTAATACCATGCGAGCATGATATACATGCCAGAGAGATACCTCCTACAGATGTTGGAGATGAGACTGGAGAGTTATTATGACTTTAGCCACCCTTGTTTTTGGGATCCACTAACGGATCAGTAGCAGAGGCCTGGTTATAGAGTTTACAGTGATGTTTTGGATTGCGCCCTTATGAGAGTAATCTAAAGGCATGACTTGCAGTCCATCTCCTACGGGAGAAGACTTCCACTTGGTGGGAGAAGGAGGTGTCCATAGGTGGAGTGAGTATTGACACACTCACTTGGGAGTCTTTTGTAGCCCAATTTTGAGACAGGTATCTCTTCAAGCATTTTAGATAGAGATAGATAGAGGAGTTCTATGATCTCCAGCAGAGAGGCCTCACAATGGCCCAGTATGAGAGTCAGTTTCTCAAGCTCCTTCCCTATGTTGATTACATGAAGGATGAGAAACAGTGTATCCACCATTTTATTAAGGGACTTAATATGTCTCTTCAGGGCACAATACGCCTAACCTTTTCTACCATATTCAGAGAGATAGTTGAGATGGCACTTATAGCCGAGGAAATCTGTACTAGACAGGAATCTCGAGATCGGTCTCAGCACTGAAACTCCTCTTCCCAGCATTCAAGACAGTAGAGACCCCCTTGGAAAGTGAAACAGAATCACTCAGCAAGATCCTTTAAGGGTCAACAGTCTTAGCAGCAGATATCTCAGCAGGATTCTAGACAGAGGCATTCACAGGGTTATCAGGGCTCTAAGCCCAAACAGTGGGAGTCTCAGGGTCCTAGATAGGATCAGAGGACACAGACCCCTCAGGAACAGCTAGCTAGGACTCAGCAGTCCTCGAGGGGTGGATACAGTGGTTCTAGTAGGACCAGAGGGTCACAACAGCCTAGGAAACAAGGAGTAAAGATTCAGACCTGAGGGCCATGTTACACTTGCGGTGGTATGGGTCATTTAGTGAGAGAGTGCCCACAGGGACAATCAGCCAGTGGTCAGAGAGGGGCTACCTCAGAGCCTACAGTTGGAGATATGGGTAGCTCCCATAGAGTTTTTGCAGTGGTTGATAACCGCCAGGCCGAGCGCCAGGCCACGGTCGTAGAGGCCACAGGTATGATTTAGGGTATCATTGTTTCTATCTTATTTGATTCAGGAGCCACAAACTCCTTTATATCTCCCTATGTATTGGAGCGTTGAGGGCTGGTGGCAGTTAGACAGGATGTCGGTTGGGAGGTTGAGTTAGATTCAGGAGCTAGGGTGTCTATTAGTTCCTTAGTTCATAGTTGTCAGATTCAGATTGGAGACTTAATCACGATGACTGATCTCCGCATTACCCCTCTAGGTTCTTATGATGTAGTCCTTGGCATGGATTGGCTATATGCCCACAGTGCCAAGATGGACTGTCGTCAAAAGAGGGTTGAGTGTGTTGATGATCATGGTACTTCTATGGTGATATGCAGCTTAGGTGGTGCGTGTGGAAGGGATGTCAGTTATTTTCCATCACTATTAGTGATAGAGAGGAGGATTCAGAGGGGGAGCCTTCGCTTGAGGATTATCCTATTCTTCAAGAGTTTGCAAATGTATTTCCTACTGAGCTACCTGGTATGCCTCCACCTAGAGCAGTTGATTTTCACATAGATATTGTACCAGGAGCCGAGCCAATATCTAGAGCACCATACAGGATGACCACACATGTGCTCAATTAGCTCAAGATTCAATTAGAAGAGCTCTTGGAGAAAGGGCATATCTGACCTAGTGTATCACCTTGGAGTGGACCAGTAATTTTTGTGATGATGAAGGATGGATCACTTAGATTGTGCATTAATTATCGGTAGTTGAATAAAGTAATAATTAAGAACCAATACCCACTTCCCAGGATCGATGATTTGTTTGATCAGTTGCAGGGTGCCCGAGTGTTCTTGAAGATAGATCTGAAGTCAGGGTACCATCAGTTATGAATTATGGAAAGTGATATCCATAAGACTGCCTTTCGCATGAGGTATGGTCACTATGAGCTCATAGTAGTACCATTTGGCCTCACAAATGCTCCAACTGTCTTCATGAGCCTCATGAATGGAGTATTTCGTACATTCTTGGATAAATTTTTAGTAGTGTTCCTTGATGATATTCTCATACATTCTTGCAATGAGGAGGAGCATAAGGAGCATTTGAGATAGGTTCTGCAGTGGTTGAGAGAGAATCAGTTATATTGCTGCTTGTCAAAATGTGCCTTCTTTAAATCTAAGGTGCATTATCTTGGTCATGTTATATCTGGCAATGGGATCTCTATAGACCCATCAAAGATTAGAGCCATTATAGATTGGTTAGCACCCACCAGTGTCACTGAGGTCAAAAGTTTTATGGGCTTAGCAGGATATTACAGACTCTTCATGGCAGGATTTTCTAGAGTGGCTCATCCCATCACCTCCCTTCAGAGAAAAGGAAAAAATTATGAATGGACAGAGAAGTGTGAGAGAGCTTTCTAGGAGCTCAAGAGAGATCTCACTAGTGCACCAATTTTAGCAGTGCCAAATCCTTTGGCAGATTTTTTTATATGTATTGATGCTCCATTGGATGGTTTAGGAGCAGTCCTTATGCAGGAAGGTCATCCTATAGCTTTCAAGTCTAGGAAGCTAAAGAGTCACGAGCTTAATTATCCCACTCATGACCTAGAGCTCACAGTGGTGGTTCATGCCTTAGTGAGATGGTGACATTTCCTTCTAGGTCACTGATTTGAGCTTCATTCAGATCACCAGAGCCTACAGTATATCTTTACATAGCCCAATTTTAATGCTAGGCAGAGGAGATGGATGGAGTTTTTGTGTGAGTGTGATTTTCATGTTCATTACATCAAGGGAAAGGAGAATGTAGTTGTAGATGCCTTGAGTAGGAGGCGACACGAGCTCTCATCTATGACTTCTAGTACAGATTTGAGGGAGTGCATTTTGCATCACTTGTCAGAGGATGGATTATATGTGGAGGTTTGTCAGCTTATCCATTCTTAGAGACCCCTTGAGGGGATATTTGTAGAGTATTCTTTAGAGTTTGATGGACTTCTACATCATAGGGGACGCATCTATGTACCTTTTACAGGTGACTTGCGAGAGTTTATTGTGCTTGAGGCTCACAAAGCACCTTATGAAGGTTATCTGAGACTTAAGAAGTTGCATGTCGATCTGAGATAGTTGTATCATTGGTCGGGCATGAGGTTGCAGATTGCCAGCATAGTTGCTAGATGTCTAGAGTGCCAGAGAGTGAAGTCAGGGCACAGTCATCTAGGTGGGCTCCTGCAGCCACATGAGATTGTCGAGTGGAAGTGGGATACTATATCTATGGACTTCATTATTGGTCTCCCTATGTCTTATTACCGCCATGATGCTATCTTGGTGATAGTCGACATGTTGACCAAGGTTGGCCACTTCTCACCCATGTGTACTACATTCACAGCACGAGACATAGCTTAGGTCTTTTTGCGAGATATTGTCAGACTTCATGGTATTCCCCATAAGATCATCTCTGATAGAGACTCCTTGTTCACATCATCTTTTTGGAGAGAGTTATAGGCAACATTGGGTACTAGACTAAATTTCAGTACAGCGTGCCACCCTCAGACAGATGGGCAGATAGAGAAGTTTAACCAGGTGTTAGAAGATATGTTATGTATGTATGTGATGGACCATCAGGTCAAGTGGGAGGAATACCTACATCTGGTCGAGTTTACCTATAATAATGGGCATCATTCTTCTATAGGTATGCTGTCATATCAGGCATTATACGATAGAGCTTGCAGGACCCCCTTGAGTTGGGACAGGATTGAGGATAGAGTATCTATTGGACCCCAGTTGGTCAAGGATATGGAGCAGCAAGTTTTTTTTATTAGACAATGTCTTAGAGAGGCTTGGGACCGACAGAAGAAGTATGCAGATGCGAAGTGGGTTGATCGTGAGTATATGGTTGGAGATAGGGTCTTTTTGAGAGTGCATCCGCATAAGAGTCCAATCCATTTTAGAAAGGGCTCTAAGTTAGCGCCTTGCTTTGTTGGACCTTTTGAGATATCGGAGAGGATAGGAATAGTTGCCTACCATCTAGCCTGTCACGCATCCACAATGTGTTTCATGTATCTATGCTACGGAAATATATTTATGATGAGTCTCACATTATAGATTGGGATGCCTTGCAGGTGGAGTCAGACAGATAGCTAGTACTGGATCCCATTCGTATTATGGCCTGACAGACCCTTGCACTCCGACGCTGAGAGCTAGACCAGGTTAGGGTCCAGTGGGATTGTTATGATGAGGTCACGGCTTCATGGGAGGATGCAGCGCAGATGAGATCTCAGTACCCATATCTTTTTTATGAACTCTAGGAGGAATTTCATGCCTAGTGGGGGAGGATGTGAGGCCTCACTCTGAGCCATCACAACTTTACTGCTCAATCACACTTTGATACTTTATGTTTTGATACATTGATACACTTTTTGATTATCCTGACAGAGACTCGAGATATTATGTTATGATGATGATTATATTGTGTGGATTACATTTTGATATGGATTAGACCTAGAACATGTGGTTGATTTTGATTATATATGTTTAGATAAGTGAATTGATGAGAAGATCAAATCGTGATTAGACTTGATTATTTCATGGATGTTATATCATGATGATTATGGAATTATTATTTTTTAAACATTTCTGTATGAAAATTTCAATTAGGAATTTAACTCTGTGTATTTATTAATGTTGCTAATTATAAATTAAAAAGGTATATTGATGTGATTTTTATCTTGGACTACTGATGCTCGAGTTTAGTGTGCAGGAAAGAGAACTGTGGAATTATTTGGAGAATTAGCACTAAACACATGTGAATTGAGTAAACCAAGGATTAATCCAATAAGGGGTTGAAACCTCGTTGTAATGTGATCTTTGTTGTAAACGTAATCTAAATGTGTGTTAATAGTTTAAAATTTATGTTGTTGTTTGGGCATGTCATTATGAATGTGATGTGTATTTTCTTTTGGTGTCACTTGACACTTGTGTTGTCCATGTGGATGGTGACATGTCAAATTAGGGCTTGGGCAAGAATCACCAAACCTTATAGGATGTTATTTTAATCCCACTTGCATATAGATGTCTTGTAGGGATCACATCAAGTTGGAACTCAGATTTGAACTTTAGGGGTACTTTGGTGGCGTCAAAAGTGACCCTAGAGTATATTTTTGGCCAAAATTAGTTAATCCTAAGGGGGTACCTTGGGTTAGGGATATTTTGTTAGTAATAACTGAGAGGGGGGGGTGAATCAGTGGCCTCAAAAATTTATCCTTTAAACTTTAATCCACCAATGAATACACCTCAGATTATTAAGTCCCTACAAGATGTATGCCTTGAAATAATTAACTGTCTATCAGTTTACCTTGTCTGTCCTTCTTCTCCTTGATTACCGATAAGAAGTAAAACTTATTTACTGATGCTCAGTAAATATGCAGAGTATACCAATCAATCCAAAAATGCATATGTGAAATGTAAAATAATAAAGTAATAAACCATACACACATAACACATGGATTTTAACGTGGAAACCATGTTAAGGGAAAAAACCACTGGGATCGGTACCCCAAATTTTCACTCTTCTGAAGTGAGCCATGTTAGGAGCCAACCCTGTTAAAGGTTACAAACATACAGTTAAGTGCGACCTTGTTAGAGGATTATTATACATAGGTTGTCACTTAGTATCTGGCATCTACGCTACCATCCTTGAATCAGTCTTTAGACTCTCAATAGGCTTTATGCAAATCTTACTACCATCATTGAATCAGCCTCCTTCTTAGACTGTCAATAGGCTTTAGGTAAGACCGCTACTACTATCATGAATCAACCTTTTTGGTAATCTGTTAGGATATACCTCGATTATAGAAGATGGTTAAGTCCTACTATGTTAAGAGACTTAATGCTTCAATGGTTAAACTGAAACACAATGACCTGTTTCTAATGTAACTTTAAATTGTAAATATTCAGATCTATTTATGTATAATACCTCTCTGATCAATGTATCAATTCAATTCCTTTGTACTTTACACTTTCTACTATGTGATGTTGTGGTTCACTGTTCGTCGGTGTCTGCAGAATTCTTTAGCTCTCCCTTTGCTTGATTGATCAGGACTGTATGAAGCTTATCCTTCACCAGTTTCTCTTTAGCATGTTCTTTCAATTCACTCCCCCATGTATATGAGTGCTATCAGAAATGAATTATGCTTGTCTCTTATATAGACATGATATTCCTTAATTCTTGATTCTTGATTCTTGGCATGAAAAACAATCCAACCATTTTTATTTACGACTTTAACTCCTGATTTATCTCGTAGTTATCTTCTTTCCAACTGTATAAATCAATTTCTTTAACTGTGGTTGAATAAAACAAATAAAACAACCAGTTAAGTCTATCCTTAAGCTCTGTTAGCTATATATTTTGTCATTTTCTGATCTCTCTGTTCTGTCAGTCAATTCTGCAATTCGTCGTCCGGTGACAACTGCCAGTTTTGTCGGTGCAACTTCAGTTAGCTTTGGTATCTCTGTCTTTCAGGCATTATTGGATCTTTCTCATTGGTCAACACTATTTTTAGCTCGTCAGGCATCCTGTGATTCTGCTTCGTCAGGAAACACTGTCTTCTGCTCATCGGGCATCACTATGACTTTTTCTCTTTCTTTATCGATGGTGTGCACTTCGTCAGTGTAGTCTGTCACTTAGTGAATATGTGACTTTTATGCATTGTTGAAAGCATAACCTCTATTCCATTGATTTTTTAAAGTCTTTGGCATTATGTACATGACCGTACAGATGATATCAAATTGATATCAATGAAAATACAAACCATTAATTGATTTAATGTCTTGCATCATCTTCAACTTAACATTATCAAACATTCAATCAGTTACATGTCATCAATCTCTCCCTTTGGCATTGATGGAAACATGCTATATTATCACACTATACTATTTCTAATACATGAAATACAATTGTTGAGATTCATCAAATTACCAAACAGTCTATTTTGATAACTGATAAAAATGTCTGACCGTCGGTAAGCTCTGTATTAGCTTAGATTTGATTCTTACAACTTTTTATGTTTCTTCTTCTGATCTGTTGGTATCAATGTCTCTCTCTTCTTCTTTGATGTCTCTATCTTTTGTTTGCAACTTTGATACAAAATCTCTCCTTATGGATATGATCTCTCCCTTTATAGAGTAATCTAATAAATAATAGTTTCTAAACTATGATAATATAGTTTTTGAACTATGATAATATGGATACATTTTGTCCCTTTGACAACAATGCCAAACAAATATTTTACAAATATCTGACATTATGTCAAACAATTTCTTCTATCCATAATATATTTCTTAAATTTCCCTTATCCATCATCAATATAACAATATGTTCTGGTGCTCGGTTCTGATATATATACCTTTATGTATATAGATGGAGCTTTGAAGTTCATTTTATGTTTGCATCAATCATGAATGATATTCTGATAACATATGGTTGATGCAGCCTTCAGTCCTTTTACCGACTAGTAGACATGGGTTTGACCCCTAGTCTTTTTCTTAGGTACTCAAATGTATCCTTGGGCAGTGGCTCGGTGAATATATTAGCCAATTGTTCTTTTGATTGCACATATTCAAGTATGACCTCTTTTTCTTGAGCTTGTTCTCTCAAATAATGATACTTGATGGCAATGTGTTTAGTCTTTGCATGCATGACTGGATTCTTAGAAATATTTATTGCACTGGTGTTATCACAATAGATAATTACTGATTCTTTGATCTTCATATGCATACCTTAAAGCAACTATTTGATCCATGCAATATTTGAGCAGTTTGTAGCAACAGCAACATATTCTGCTTCTGCAGTAGACTTAGAGATGCATCTTTGCTTCTTGCTAATCTATGTGACAAGTCTGTCACCCATAAAGAATGCTCCTCTAGTTGTGCTCTTTCAGTCATCAAGATTTCCAGCCCAATCAGAGTGGTAAACACTTTTAGTTCAAATCTGCCTTCTCTTTTATACCATAAGCCAAATTCCTCAGTATTCTTCAGATATCTTAGAATCCTTTTCATAGCAGCTATATGTGATTCCCTGGGGTTAGCAGAAAATCTAGCAACACTTCCTACTGCATGTGCAATATCTGGTCTAGTGTGTACAACATACATGAGTTTTCCTATCATTGATCTGTATAGAGTCTGATTTACCTCTGTTGTATTGTCTTCCTTTGTTAATTTGCATCTAGTAGCCATCGGTGTTCCAACAGGTTTGAAATCTTCCATCTTGAATATTTTCAGAACTTCTTTGATGTATTTGGACTGTGTAATGAAAATACCTTCACTTTTTTGAATGATTTGTAGACCAAGAAAGAACTTGATCTCTCCAAACATAGACATCTCAAATTTTTTTCTCATCTCATCAGTGAACGATTTTCATAGCATATCATTGCCTCCAAATATGATGTCATCAACAAATATTTTAGCAATCAAAGTGTTAGCATTAGTATCTTCTTTCAAATAAAAATTAATGTTTTCACTAGTCCTCATGAATCCAATAATTATTAGATAGGAATGAAGTCATTCATACTAGGCTCTGGGAGTTTGTTTCAATCCATACAAGGCTTTGTGAAGTCTACATACCATGTTCCTCTTGTCTAGATCCACAAACCCTCCTAGTTGCTCAATGTATACCTCTTCTTCAAGTATTCCTTTTAGGAATGCTGACTTGACATCCATTTGATATACTTTGAATCCTTTGTATGCAGCATAAGCAAGTAGAATTCTTACTCCTTCTAGCCTAGCAATGGGTGCAAAGGTTTCTCCATAGTCTATACCTT
>MU225509.1:4690381-4723356 GCA_018584345.1 Thuja plicata | reverse complement strand
GTGCAGGAGTTGTTTCTGTAAATAGTGTATATAGTGTAAATAGCTATGTATATGTCTCTGCCTCGTCTGATTTTCTCACGGGCGTCATCCCACATTGTATATTCATATATATATGTATATAGTTGTAATATAGTCCCTGTGTATATCCCTTGGCTTCATGTATATCCTTCCAGGTGGCTTGACAAGCTGGTCGAGTCGCCCTTGTTTCTAGTTTTCTGTCCCCGAACTCGCTTCGGGGCAGAAAACCACTTGTTTGAAACTCGGCTCTCGGCTGGTTTCAAACAGGCAGTTTTATCTCTCCTCCATGAAGTCTGTCAGAGCCTCATTTATGTCCCATGCATGCAATCAATCCCAACCAAGTGGCTTTCCCTTTTCATGCGTTCAGACAGTTGGCTCCGTCGTCATCGCCATAACTTGTATTTAATACCTACGCACGTGGCGCCCACGTGGGCTGATTGACTTGCCTTTTTACACGTCCTCACTAATAGTTATTTCTCCAGGCCTCAGGTCTCTTACCACCATCCATCCTGTGTCTTCACCATGGTGATAAAATCCCCCAGACCCAGATGTTTAATAAAATCTTAAGTTTACTGTGTTTTGCTTTTCGGGTATCTTTGCACAATACTAACTTTTCAGGAAGGCAAACACCACGGTGGTAAAATTCCCCGGACCCTGAAATGATTACTTTGATAAACATGTTCTGACAGTCACTTTGTCTCGCAGGTTCCCGGAGTCATCTTCTAAACATGTCTGAAGCGTCTGCATCATCTCCTCCCGGAAGTCCAGAATTACCAACTGCAATAGAAACCAGGGCATCAACAAAGTCAAAGATGGAGAAATCCCTGGAAAAACTTCTCCTCACCATGAAGTTTGTATAAGATAATGTCATTGTGGACTCAAAGATTGAGTCCAAGGTAAAACTGATGACCGACGCCAATGTCAGAACTTGGGCAAAAATGCAGGCCCTGGTGAAGGTAATGCACATCCAGCGACAGGCTAGAGACCAGCTCGCAATTAACGTCGGGGGTTCTGGAATCCTTCGGGCAGCTTGCTTCCCATGCTCCATGCAATCTCCAGAGCTTATCTTAACACTGGCTGCCAACTACAACTCTTCTGTCCAGGCTGTTATGCTCGTAGCTGCAGAACCCACAGGATACCCCACTCTACTAGTGTCCCTCGATCCAGTCACATTCCAGGCAGGCCTGGGTATCCCACAATTTGATAGAGCCACGGTGGTTACAAGGACTGACGCCTTGAAATAGTTTATACAACTGGAGGATGCCGCCCGGGTATACATGAATACCCATTGGCTCAAGGCCCCGAAGAGGGACCCAAAGAGAATGAAGATAGAAATCCCCCGCTCTGAATTCAAGGAGAGCATCCAGATGGGGATAATAACATTAACCCGGGTATTTGGGCAACCCTCCTCCCAGGAGTTTGCCAAATGGATGTACTATTTCCTCCTTAGCATCTCCACCAAGGGAGAATTCTTCGACTGGGCGACAATAATCTCAAACCATGTCGACTCCCAGTTCCAGCAGTTGAACCGGAAGAAGAAGTTCTACATGTCTTCTTATGTTTTCTGGGCCCTGGCCCAGCAGAGGCCCCACTCCAATGGCCTACTTACAGACGGCGTGCTCGGGATTGGCCTGGGACAAAAAGCACCATGGGACCATTTCCCACAGATTCAATAGGAGGCCAGCTTCCCCAGTTTCTGTCGGGTAAACGATTCATTCGTTTACTACCACCTACTCACGCCCACCCGGGACGCTGGATACCGCCTATCTACTCAGGCGATGAAGTTAGTCAGTAGTTACGGACACTACTATATTCAGTTCTAGTAGCATATATATATTAGGGTCACCGGCTTCTCCGAGAAACCCTACTTGTTGCCCAAGCATTGTGGGGACAAGATCGTGCTGCTAGAATATTGTCGGCAAATGATGGAGTTGCATGCCTTCTTTGCACTCAAGAAGGTCCCCAACATCCCGTTCCCAATTACCTGTGGGAACTATACATGCATTTTGGCTGCCGCGAAGGAGGCAGATAATAAGCTGAAGAGTTATAACTTGCAAAAATTTTATCTGGCGCGGAGAAATTTTGATCCGCATGGCAAAATTGCAACGGCACTACCCCAGGCTTTAAAGCCCCATCATATACACATGGAGGACTCCTGGGCTGATTGTCAGGATGACGTGGATGTATAGAGTAGGCACTATGTCAAAATGATAGCCAGAATGATGCAGGAACTGAAGCTTCAGAAATTCCCAGCGGGCTTCTCGGACGTCGCCCCCACCATAAATCCCCAGTACAAAGAAAAGGGGATCGATAAAAAGGCCCTTCCGCCAGTAGACTGGGCCGCCCAAGAGTGAGGACTTCACTTAGGAGGTGGTTGAGCGAAGTCATGCCTATTTCAAGAAGGTGTGCCCCGAGAGTATTCGTCAAGCTCCCCGACCGGCGCCAAGATTAGCACCACAGCCGAGACCCAAATTGACCCCGGGGGCCGGGACTTCTTCGCAAGGCGCAGACAAGGGAAAAGGGATAGAAACGACCCCTTCCGCGCAACAAGTCCCTATACAGGAACAGATCAAGCAATCTGTGGCAGCCTCCCAGCAGATGAGGGAGCAGTTGATAACGAGGTTGGCCACTCCCCCGCTCATGGTCGGACCAATTCGTCCCTCTTCCTCCCCATCGCTGGCAGCCTTAATGGTGAAGGTAACAGGGGTGGATCCCATGGAAGCGGCAGCAATAGCCGATGCGGGGCCACCTTTGATTACCCACAGAAGGAAGAGGCTTAATAAGAAGCCTAAGGCAGAGCCAGGGTTAGGTACGTCCCAACCCCAATAAATTGAGGTCCTTTCCTCCAGTTCCCTGGAACCGGAGAAAGAAGCAGAACCCGCAGAGATCCCAGCCAGTCCCCCTCTGGAAGAGGAATTTGATGTATTTTCAGCCGATGAGTTTGGTAACTTGCAGGGGGACGATACACAAGCAGGGGTAGAAGGCCCAGGGAGAGAACAAGAGGCTGCGGAGCAAGAAGATTTGGAACAAGAGCCTCCACAAGAACAGCAGGCAGAAGAAAAGGAGCTAGAGCTGGAGATTATCTCCGGGGCTCAAGAGATGCAAGGTCCGGGAATGGACCAACTAAAGCTAGGTGAACAAATGGCATCTGCTGGGGGAACCAAAACTTCAGGAATAACCGTAACCCCAGTCGCCATGTTCCAAGGGCCACTCCCAGGAGAAACCTTCGGGCAGGTTATCACAGCGGCCCAAACTCTGAATCTCAGCCCGATACCTCTCCTACTGCCAACAGAAGAAGAAGCACTGGCAGAACAAGAAGAGCAGCTCGAAGAAGAAATCCCCGAGGAAGCCTACCAGGATCCAGACCCATCGATTGATATACAGGACCGGGCTGAGGAGATGGACGTTGAAAATAATGTTGTTGCAGAAGAAGTTGAGGCCGGGGGAGGAACGGATGAGATCCACGTTGAAAAGGAGCAACAGCCACAGGACACCGGGAAAGAATCAAGAGAGCAAATTCTGGCAGGAAGGCCACCTCTCCCACCTCAGTGGCTGGTAGAAAGTAGGAAGTGAAAAGCTCAGTCTTCTCTGGTGATTCCTCTCTCCCTTGCCGAAATGATGGCCCAAGTTCAGGCCCCGCTGAAGGCGAAGAAATCCCAGACAGTTCATACTCTGTGAACTGGGTCGGGCGGGGAAACAGTTGTCGTTGTGGCAACACCTCCCCTAGACGCCGATGAAGCAACTGCAGATCCCACATATTATAATGTTGCAGAGGTATCCCTAGGCAAAAGGGGAAAGCAAGGCGAGGTAGACTTGCTTAAGGAGGCAGCAAGGGCAGTAGAAGCCCGATACGAAAAAGAGGCCCAGAGGCTCAAGGCTGAGAAGGAAAAAAATACAAACCTTATGGGATTGCTTACTGAGCTGGCCCGACCCATTAATGCCGCTCCTCCAGAGACCTCCACATCAGAGGAATTACCACAAAGTGACATAGACTCCCTGCGAGTAATGAAAAAGAAGGCCCAAGCAGTAGACGAATGGGTCGCCCTACAGATAGGAAACACCGGGCGTTTCCTGGCGTCCACTCTCCCAGACTTATACACGGCCCGACAAGTTATTCATCAGGCAGAAACACTCATTGAGTAGTGGGAGAGTGACGCTGAAAATTACCAAGCATGGAAGGTGGAGCTCGAAGAGCTCCTCACCTTGGGAGAAGATATAATTTTCGAATCTAGAATTCTGGGTGAGGAATCATTTGATTTTGTAAGAACTCAGCACTCCAGACTTGACCTCACATTGGAGGTAACCAAGCAACTGGTAGAGTCCTTGCAAGAGAAGGTAAACACTGTAAAATATTCTTCTAATTTATACAAGTCTTTTGTAATAAAGGCTTCTAGGGCTGATCCCCTTAGTACAGATACATATACCCCTGAAGATTCAGTTTTGGGGAGTTTTGATGAAATAATGAAATCTCAGTATCAATCCCCGGAGGGGATAGATGGGGCCCAGATGGCGAAACTAACCAGCATGATACTTAAGGGTCATGATGCTGCAAGAATGGCAGACGAATTCAAAGAAAATGTTCCGGACCTGGGGGAACAAGTTGAAGTGGCCAGGCACAAAAGGGCCAGCCTGAAGGATGTAGATGAAGATGGCATTTCCCGCCTCCTCCAGGCCTTCAACGGCAATAAGCAACCTTGAGCTTTCTTCGAAGGCCAAGGAAACTCACATTGAGTATTCTTTATTCTTTTTTGGGGCGTAAGTTCCCAGATCCCGGAGTCTCAGATCCAAAATTTTGTATTCTTTCAAGTGACCCGTGTCCCGGTCCCTGAGGCCGACCGGTCACTTTCAGAAGCGGTTAATAAAGATTGTCAGAGAGTAGTTGGCCACATCAAGGGGCGTCAGCTCGGCAGTTGCTTTTCTGACAGGGTGGTCTTCTCGAGGCGGCGCTTAGAGGTACACCTGGCACATTGGAGATAGGGCGCCGCATTTCCCATTTATGAGGCATGTAGCCTCGGTCCCCGGGGGACCTACTTTCTTCTTCTTCCTTTTCTGGCTCTCTTCTCGAGGCCAATTCCTCCGTTGTATATTCTTGTCTTAATCTTCTGACATGGCAGACCTATTCCGTCTCCAGGTCTTTTGTAGGGTGGCACAGGTAGTACCGGTCCCTGGATATTGTATTTTATTAGAACATGATGTAAATAGGGTTAGGGTTAGAAGAGAATTGTATAAATAGGCAGATCGGCCCATTTCCAAGGGTCGACAAAATTGAGGATTTTGTTGTCCATAGTAATAGAAAAGTGATTCTTCATTTTAGTTGCAGAGCTCAATGCTCCATTGTTCTGTTCTCAGTAGTTAGATGCTCCCCTGGAGCCACCATTGTATCACGCATCAGTGCTTGCTGGAAGGATATTAATAAGGAAGGAAGAATTCTCGACAATGATATTGTTGGCATTCCTGCTTCTAAGTTAATGGTATTTCATGTTTTAATGTTCCATATGTCTTCTACTCTGATATGTTAAAGTAGATTAACGACCTCTTTATTTCTTCTACTGATAAAATGCTAGCTGATGGTTATGTATTTCTTCGGTAGTTAGTGTAGTCTATCAGAGTATTATCGATGTTCCAGACATTTCAGCATGATTATAGTTAGATGAAATACTTCTAACCCTGCAGGATCTTTTTCGCTTTATTTGCTAAGTGTAAAATGTTAGGGGAAACCTCGCTTTATTGAATCTCCGGAGATGATGAGTTGAAGAAACCAGCTATCCCCCTCAAAAATAGTCACCTCTCCCAACCGAGCCCCGCACCGTCGTGACCCAACACCCAGGTGCTTGAAGGCCCAGAGGATTTATTTCTCCCAGAAAACCTTTGCAGGCAGAGTTGGCCAATTTCCCCGGAACCCGGTGACAACTTATGACTGTTGGAAGACTCGGTCAGCAAAACCCCGTCAACAAGACCCAAGGGCCATGTTATATTTGTGGTGGTATGGGTCATTTAGCAAGAGAGTGCCCACAGGGACAGTCAGCCAGTGGTCAGAGAGGGGCTACCTCAGAGCCTACAGTTGGAGATATGGGTAGATCCCATAGAGTTTTTGCAGTGGTTGATAACCGCCAGGCCGAGCACCAGGCAACGGTCATAGAGGTCATAGGTATGATTCAGGGTATCAGTGTTTCTATCTTATTTGATTTAGGAGCCATAGACTCCTTTATATCTCCCTATGTAGTGGAGCGTTGCGGGCTGGTGGCAGTTAGAAAGGATGTCGATTGGGAGGTTGAGTTAGCTTCAGAAGCTAGGGTGTTTGTTAGTTCCTTAGTTTGTAGTTGTTAGATTCAGATTGGAGACTTAATCACGATGACTGATCTTTGCATTAGCCCTATAGGTTCTTATGATGTAGTCCTTGGCATGGATTGGCTATATGCCCACAGCGCCAAGATGGACTATCGTCAAAACATGGTTGAGTGTGTTGATGATCATGGTACTTCTATGGTGATATTTGGGGTACAGAGACCCATATCCCTTCACATGATTTATGTTATGCATCTTAGGCGGTGTGTGCGGAAGGGATGTCAATTATTTACCATCACCATTAGTGATAAAGAGGAGGATTCAGAGGGGGATCCTTCGCTTGAGGATTATCCTATTCTTCACGAGTTTTCAAATGTATTTCCTACTGAGCTACCTAGTATGCCTCCACCTAGGGCAGTTGATTTTCACATAGATCTTTTACCAGGAGCCAAACCAGTATCTAGAGCACTGTACAGGATGACCACACATGAGCTCAAAATTTAGTTAGAAGAGCTCTTGGAGAAAGGGCATATACGACCTAGTGTATCACCTTGGCGTGCACCAGTAATTTTTGTGAAGAAGAAGGATGGATCACTTAGAGTCTGTATTGGTTATCGGCAGTTGAATAAAGTAACAATTAAGAACCAATACCCACTTCCTAGGATCGATGATTTATTTGATCAGTTTCAGGGTGCCCGAGTGTTCTCAAAGATAGATCTGAAGTCGGAGTACCATCAATTATGAATTGTGAAAAGTGATATCCACAAGACTGCCTTTCGCATGAGGTATGGTCACTGTGAGTTCACAGTAGTACCATTTGGTGTCACAAATGCACTAGTTGTGTTCATGAGCCTCATGAACGGAGTATTTCATACATTCTTGGATAAATTTTTGGTGGTGTTTCTTGATGATATTATCATATATTCTTGCAATGAGGAGCATGAGGAGCATCTGAGACAACATCTGCAGCGTTTGAGAGAGAATCAGTTATATGGCAACTTATCAAAGTGTGCCTTTTTTAGATCCAAGGTGCATTATCTTGGTCATATTATATTTGGCGATGGGATCTCTATAGACACATCAAAGATTAGAGCCATTATGGATTAGCCAAAACCCACTAGTGTTACTAAGGTCAGAAGTTTTATGGGCATAGCATGATATTACAGATGCTTTGTGGCAGGATTTTCTAGAGTAGCTCATCCCATCACCTCCCTTCATAGAAAAGGGAAGAAGTATGAATGGATAGAGAAGTGTGAGAGAGATTTTCAAGAGCTCAAAAGAGCCCTCACTAGTGCACCGATTTTAGCAGTGCCACATCTTTTGGCAGATTTTGTTGTATGTACTGATGGTTCATTGGATGGTTTAGGAGTAGCCTTTATGTAGGGGGGTTGTCCTATAGCTTTCAAGTCTAAGAAGCTAAAGACTCATGAGCTTAATTATCCCACTCATGACCTAGAACTCGTAGCGGTGGTTCATGCCTTAGTGAGATGGCGACATTTCCTTCTAGGTCACCGTTTTGAGCTTCATTCAGATCACCAGAGCCTACAGTATATCTTTACACAGCCCAATCTTAATGCTAGGCAGAGGAGATGGATGGAGTTTTTGTGTGAGTATGATTTTGATTTTCATTACATCAAGGAAAAGGAGAATGTAGTTGCAGATGCCTTGAGTAGGAGGTGACACAAGCTCTCATCTATGACTTCTAGTATAGATTTGAGGGAGCACATTTTGCATCACTTGTCAGAGGATGGATTATATGTGGAGTTTTTTCAGCTTATCCGTTCTCAGAGACCCCTTGAGGGGAGATTTACAGAGTATTCTTTAGAGTCTGATGGACTTCTACGTCATAGGGGACACATCTATGTACCTTCTACGGGTGACTTGCAAGAGTTTATTGTGCTTGAGGCTCATAGAGCACCTTATGAAGCTCATCCAGGAGTTAAGAAGTTGCATGCTGATCTGAGACAGTTGTATCATTGGTCAGGCATGAGGTTGCAGATTGCCAGCATAGTTGCTAGATGTCTAGAGTGCCAGAGAGTGAAGGCAGAGCACAGTTATCTAAGTGGGCTCCTGCAGCCACATGAGATTGCCGAGTGGAAGTGGGATACTATATCTATAGACTTCATTGTTGGTCTCCCTATGTCTTCTCTCCCCCATGATGCTATCTTGGTGATAGTCGACACATTGACCAAGGTTGCCCACTTTTCACCCGTGCATACTACTTTCACAGCACAAGACATAGCTCAGGTATTTTTGTGGGTTATTTTCATACTTCATGGCATTCCCCATATGATCATCTCTGATAGAGACTCCTTGTTCACATCAAATTTTTGGAGAGAGTTACAGGCAGCATTGGGTACTAGACTAAATTTCAGTACATCTTACCACCCTCAGACAGATGGGTAGACAGAGAGGGTTAACCAGCTGTTAGAAGATATGTTACGTATGTATGTGATGGACCATCAGGTCAAGTGGGAGGAATACCTACATCTGGTCAAGTTCACCTATAATAATGGGCATCATTCTTCTATAGGTATGCCACCATATCAAGCATTGTACGATAGACCTTGCAGGACCCCCTTGAGTTGGGAGAGGATTGAGGATAGAGTATCCATTGGACCCTAGTTGGTCAAGGATATGGAGCAGCAGGTAGTTTTGATTATATAGCGTCTTAGAGAGGCTCAGGACTGACATAAGAAGTATGCAGATGCGAAGCAGGTTGATCATGAGTATATGGTTGGAGATAGGGTCTTTTTGAGAGTGCACCCGCATAAGATTCTAATCCATTTTGGAAAGAGCTCTAAGTTAGCGCCTCGCTTTGTTGGACCTTTTGAGATATTTCATAGGATAGGACCAGTTGCCTACCGTCTAGCCTTACCACCCAGCCTGTCACGCATCCATGATGTGTTTCATGTATCTGTGCTACGGAAATATATTTATGATGAGTCTCATGTTATACATTGGGATGCCTTGCAGGTGGACTTGGACAGACAGCTAGCACTGGAGCCCATTTACATTATGGCCCGATGAACCCTTGCACTTTGAGGTAGAGAGTTGGACCAAGTTAAGGTCCAGTGGGATTGTTATGATAAGGTCACGGCTTCATAGGAGGACTCAGCACAGATGAGATCTCAGTACCCATATCTTTTTGATGAACTCCAGGAGGAAGTTCATGCCTAGTGGGGGAGGATGTGAGGACTCACCCCGACCCATCATAGCTTTATTGCTCGATCACACTTTGATACTTTATGTTTTGATACATTGATACTCATTTTGATTATCCTTACAAAGACTCGAGATATTATGTTATGATGATGATTATATTGTGTAGATTACATTTTGATATGGATTAGACCTAGAACCTGTGGTTGATTTTGATTATATATGTTTAGATAAGTGAAATTATGAGAAGATCAAATCATGATTAGACTTGATTATTTCATGGATGTTATGTCATGATGATTATGGAATTATTATGTTTTAAACATTTTTGTATGAAAATTGTAATTAGGAATTTAACTCTGCGTATTGATTAATGTTGCTAATTATAAATTGAAAAGGTATATTACATGTGATTTTTATCTTGGACTATTGATGCTCGAGTTTAGTGTACAGGAAAGAGAACCATAGAATTATTCAAAGAATCAGGGATAAACACATGTGAATTGAGTAAGCCAAGGTTTAATCCAATAAGGGGTTGAAACCTTGTTGTAATGTGATCTTTGTTGTAAACGTAATCTGAATTGTGTTAATAGTTTAAAATTCATGTTGTTGTTTGGGCATGTCATTGTGAATGTGATATGTATTTTGTTTTGGTGTCACTTGACACTTGTATTGTCCATGTGGATGGTGACATGTCAAATTAGGGCTTGGAAAAGAATCACCAAACCTTATAGGATGTTATATTAATCCCACTTGCATATAGATATCTTGTAGGAATCACATCAAGTTGGAACTCGAATTTAAACTTTAGGGGTACTTTTGTGGGGTCAAAAGTGACCTTAGAATATATTTTTAGCTAAAATTAGTTAACCCTAAGGGGGTACCTTGGGTTAGGGATAGTTTTTACCTATGGGGTAAACCTAGATCACCATTATGGCTCTCCAAGATGTCTATCTTTTAAAAGTGGCGAAAATAAAGATGGCCACATGCATTTAACTTGTCCCACACTCCTTACTAGACTCACAACTAAGAGGGGGGACAAGAGGTAAGAAAAAAGGACTAGAGGGAATGTCTCATTAATTTATAGGTCTTAAATACACTTCTAGGGGTCTTTTTAGAGGATTTGAAGAAACTTAGTGAGTGTTGATCCACTCTCCAATTTTAGAGACAACTAAGGTTGGAGGAAGAAAAGGAAAAAGGATAAGGGCCTCTTCTCAACCACATTCTTGCCATTTTTCTTAGACCAAGGTTGGTGGATTCTTGCCATGGAGGAATGCTCTTGCATTTAAGCTTTGCATATTATTATTTAAATGAATATGTAAATCTTGTATGGTGTTCATATATGTAATCTTGTAAAGTGTTGTTGTATGTAGATATTGATGTTATGTGTTGAGTTTGGGATGCATTTGAATTTTGTCTCATCTCTTGCTCTTTTGGATTTGGGAGTATTGTTCATGGGAGTTTAAGGCATTACTCACCCTTTGGAAAGGGAAAAGGTGGCCTTGGTTGAATGGGTTAGCTGGGCTCTCCATTATAGTGAGTCTCTTCTCTTGGAGAAGAGGGATAATTTCATGGAGTATGGGCTCCATGAAGCCATGTGGTAAATATTTTTTTGGTATAGAAATGACCAAATGTTTATATGGAAGAAATGTCAATTTATCCTTGGAAAGGCATGGAAGAAAACTCTTGATGAGAAATTTGAAAATGTAATGGCATTCTCCTCCTTGGAAAATTCCACCTTCACCCTACTTCAATGGGTTTGAAAAACTCATTTGTAAAGCCTTGGTTGGGAGTAAATTATTGTGTTGTGCATATATGTTAGTTGTGAAAATTAGAATGTGTTACCTTGTTTAGCCTTGATTCTCCAAGCTCGGGGGTGGTCTCTTTGAGGCCTTGGTTGGGAGGTGAGCTTCCCATGGTTCCCTTCATATTTTTTGCAAGTTTTTGAAATCAAGTTGGATGTGAAAATATTTGGGAGGAATCTTCATTTTGGTATTGTTGTGGAAGAGAAACTTTATGGTTACATGATTACTCCTTGTGTTGAGGATCATTTTTATTAAGTGTTGTAAAGTCCATTTTGTAAGCTTGTTAAGCAAATTGTGAAAAAACTCTCTTTTCTTTTGTAATGATATTCTTAGCATGTAAACCTTGTGGATTGTTAAATATTAAAGTCTCTAATGTATGTGACTTTAAATTTTCAAGTCAAGAACACTACATGTTCCTTTGAAATTCTAAAATTTTATCTCAATTAGATCAATACCTCATCTTCAAAATAATTGTATTTTCAATTCTTAAAAAGAAGAGATTAGATTAATAACTATAGTAATTCAAAGAAATTAATATATTAATGAAAATAATCACCTAATATTAATAATGAAATTTTAGTTGCATAATGTATGGCACAAAAAAAAAAAATCAAATTCATACATTTATCTATTTAGAAAAAAAGGAAATCAATATTATCAATGTGTAGAACTATAACCAAATTTACCATGACATTTTTCAGAATATAAAGCAAAAATCTCTCTGAAAAATGTATGGGGAGGGATTTAATTTCCTCCCCTTATACAGAGAATATTTTCTAAAAGATTCCCTCTCTAAAACCCCCTTTATTACCTCCTAAACACCCCTTTAATTACCCTTTTTATGCTAATGCATAATCTTTTAATTGGGAAGGCTTAATGTTATTCATCGATTTTCGTGGGCCCCACCATAATCTTTTATCTTACCTTACCTTTCCCCATGCGAAATTTTGGGGCTGACATGATATTAATCACTTACCCAAAATTAAACCCTTCCCCATTCATTGCAGATTGAGTCTAACATAAGGATAAATGTACTCCCCTAGGACAAAGAGATTTAACATAGTTTATCATAGGGGAAATGGTTTGGGTCCCACCTCAGCCTTGGAGGATTTCACATGCTCCCATTTTTCCTTAGTTTTGATGCCACATACCCTTCTCCCCATGCGAATTATACAGGTTGACTTCACCTTAGGTTTCAGGACATTGGAGGGAAGACTTTGTAGTGGCCCCCACCCTTCTTGGTTCATGTGTAAGCCCTTGCAAAGGCTCTTCTCCCTTAAACAATTCGCAGGCCATGAAAAGGATTTGGGATTTCACACCCCCCCCATCCACATGGCAAGTGGGCCTTGGGGGGTGGGGAGATGATGTGATAGCTTGATAGGCTAGAAGGTAGATAGGGTGATAGGTTGATAAATGGGTAGGTAGGTTAGATTATAACTAGTTAATAGGTAGTTAGTTGCTAGTTTATAGATTTAATAACATAATTAGATTTAATCAAGTATTAAACAATTTATTAAAATATTGTTCTACTTTATCCATTATGTACATAATTAAAATGGATCATTATATTTAGATAGATTAAGTTAGTTAAATAGACTTAATTCTTATTTGTGTTATTTGAATTATGTAGTCTCATTTAATAGATGTATTTTTTATTTAAATTGTGTAGTTTAATTACTAGATTTTAAAACTTTAATTTTTATGTGAAATATGTTATGGATTTAACTTCTTATTGTTTTATTTAAAACATGTAATTTTGTTTAGATATAGTTTATGTAATTGTATAGTTAATTATTGATTAATAGATGTAGTTTCTATGTAAAATGTATAGACATATGTTATTTTAATTTTATTACGATAAATTGAATTATTTTGACCATGTGTTTCAAAGAGATTAGAAGTCCATTTAAATTTTCTATTTGAGATTAATTTAATATTCTATTAAGGAATCAAAGGACTATAGTTGCATGAAAATTTGTAAGGGAGAATTTAATTATTTTTAGAAGGATAAGAATTAGATTAGGTTTTGATTATTGAATTTTAAACTAGTGGTTAATGGTTGAAAGAGAATTGGGACTAAAATTAAATGAATAAATTGTAACCAAGGTTTAGAAATAAAGTGATTACCAGGGAAATCTAATTCAACATATGACTCTTAAAAATTGGTTATCACCATGATACTACACATAGATTAAAATATGAAACCAGAGTTAAATCAACCTGACCCGGGTGTTCACGTAACCCGTATGTCTAGTTGATGTTATAATTTTGCATCTATATGTGGTGTGACCCTAATTCAACCTATGTATATACCTTGCAACTCAAAAACTAACCTTACCATGATATCATGTTACCTCAAATACATCCTTTGTTAGTGGTATGCACTTGCGTTTTAAAAAAAAAATTGTATGTGTGTTTTGCCCTAGTTTTGGGCATGGCACTGCAGAAGGAACAAGTCCAATTACATCAATGTTTGTGTTGTTACTCATATTTGATATGTTGGCGATAGGAATAAATTAGAATTGATGTTTTGGAATGGAACCATCATCTTCGCACAGGTCAAGCTTAATCTATAGATAACATGATTTCCAATCCACTATTTAACTTGTATGTTTTGTTTGTTGTCTTAACATCGCCACCTAATATTTTGTACATTGCAGATTGTCTTATCTTTGGGTAATGTACTTCAGCTGCCTCATTGAATCTTGTAACATGTGTTTATGTACCATCTCTGTCTATGATGTCAAAAATAAACACTTGACCAAGCCCCCTCTGGTTTGTATAGTGTATTTTCTCCCCTTTATTTGTGCAGCGACAATGCACTATCCATCTTTTCTGGTATGGATTCAAGTCTTTAATCGAGGTAGGTGTACATGGCATGTGATATATTCTAGATGGGACTTGTATGCCTAAATGAACCCTTTGACAATTTGTTGTTGTTGGTATGGATGGTTTCTCAACAGTGGTTGATGATGGCTCACCTTCTCATTGATTTGCAAAGGGAACAGTGTGGCCAATAATATCATGGTTTCTCACAATGATTTCAAAATCTCCAAGTATGATCCATCTGCATTTTGTACATAGATGGTTTTATATGGATTTACGTAGAATATTACAAACCTTAAGGAGGATGCATCACTAATAATATTAAATGTTATCACTCATACCTTACTCTCGTTGTTGTTGGACAACTATATTTTTGAGCTGTATTATTGTACCAACAGTTATATTTTCCTTTGCAACATAATCGTTGAACCTTGTTGGTAATGATGCCTTTTGCATATGCTCTCCATCAGAGAGGTCCAATCGGTAACATTTGGTCTGCTCCTCATCGAGCCAAAAATCGGTCATAGTAACTAACTGTAATATAGGTTCTAGGTTTGATTCACCAATGTCAATAAGTTTGATTGCATTTTTGGTTAGTACTGTATCCATGTTAGTTGAGTACTCTGAACTCCTGCAAAGCCATTTTCATGAAATCGTATGAAGTTGTTAAATTTATAATCCAGTCCTTTAAACATTTAACGAACCCTAAACAAGTAACTAAAAGTAAATTTTGTTTTATAGAGAATTTGTATATATATCCTAGAAGCCGCATGTTGTTTGGTATTTTGAAAAGAATTGAATTTGGCTTTTCAGTCCTTAAATTTTTCAGAGAAAAAGTAGTATCTGTTGTCACACCCATGACAACAGAAATCTCCAACTTTGACTTTCTCCTAGCTAGTTCTACACAATTATCACTCATTACATTTCGGTGGGATACTATACTAATCTATATGGCAATTTAAAACTCTTTATGTTCTTAATAACACACTTGTAGGACCACCCTGCGGCACATTCCTATTCTTACTATTTTGTTCCCCTAAGTAGTAGACATAATAAAAATACATAGAAATATTAGATCTTGGCAAATTGAATTGGGTAAGAAAAAATATTCTTACTGTTCCTAATTGAAAAAGTAATAAGAGAATAGAACAGCAAGTACAAAAATAATTCATTATAATAATATTCAATTCAAATTGATGGCACCAATACAAATGTTTGTTCGGTATGTTTGTAAACTTAAGATCTAAATCATTCCTTGTTCACTTTGTAATTTTAACGCAATTTGTTTGACAAAATCACTCAAAGAATTGTGTTTCATGGACTGCAATAATTGCAGTATATGAACAAATTTGATTTATTGAAAATACTTTAGAAACTATCAAGTTAGTGAAATTGACTGGTGTAAAACCAAACGTTGTAACTATTACCAGATTCAAACAACATAAATAAATTCAGTTATTAATTACTTATACAAATCAGATCTTAGAAATACTTAAAGTATGAATTATGATCCATTGAGTTAAAAATACATTTAATTCTTATGTAATCCAAGGATTTAAGGAAGCTGTGACCATTTGTAAGAGTTTATGATGATCATTGATAAGAATCATTTAGTGTACAATATGTCATAGGCTGGAAGTGAAAAGGATGTATAAATATGGTTAAAGATGAAGTTATTACATTTATAACCCACCTCTTTCAGAGGGGCAAATTATGCCAAGAAAATTTAGGAAGGAAGCCTTACACTCTATTGAAGTGTCAAGCCCATATAACTGGGCATAAGCAATTTCTCGAGCTGTTGTATACAAAGCTTAAAGAACTGTGTGCATCTTATTCATCGAACTCATTGTGTCCTGAATATTCTGTAGGTCATCACTGTCCACCTCTATCATATCAATACACGTCTATTTTACTTCTCCAAAAGTAGCATGATAATCAAAATTAATATTCTTGGTAAGTACACCTATGATGCTTGTGTCCTACCGGTAGGATGCAATAGAGTTGGATTTTGTCTTAGACTATACTTTATCGTCAACGGTGGTGTTGTTCGATGATGTCATCTTATGAAACTATGACATGAACATACAAACAAAGAAATATATATAGGTACGTGATAAATTTAAGTAAAATAAAAATATTGAAACTCAATGCTATTATCTTAAACAATTGTGCCAATTCTAAAATATGAAAAGATAGAGTTTAGGAAAAGCAGTGCCAATTCCATAACATTAAAGATGCAGATAAAAACAAATTGTGCAAATTCCAAAACATTGAAGATGCAGATTCAATCCAATACCATATTTTGACAGGAAATTTGCCCAACTTTTAGCTAGGATGAGAAAAAACCTTCTAGGTGCAAGGAATCCTAAGATTATAGTGAACATAAATATGTTTGGAAAATTGCCCCTGTTTTGATCTCTTTACTTCTAGTTTACTTGTTTTTCAATTGAAATAAAGTGATTCAAGTAAAATGTCGTGCAGTAGAATTCTGATAATTAGAGGAACTAGGCAGATTGGTCATCATGTGGTAAAAGCCAGCATTGCGGGAGACCATCCCACTTACCTTATGGTCAAAGATTTCGGAGTCCCAAATCCTATTAAAGCTGAGCTTCTGCAATCCTTCACGGCTTTAGGTGCTCACATAGTTCATGTAAGTGTTCTTAATTGATCTTCTTTTAGCTATTACATAATAAGAAGTCATCAACTTGTAGTTATGTTTGTGATTTGGATCATGTTGATTTGATAGTTATTATCTTACACTGCTAGAAGTGATTAACATGTAGCTATGTTTCTGGTTTGAGTATTGTCAAATGATGTTTTGGATTACCAAACTAAAATCAAATGATGTTTTGGAATAGTTTGCATGTATAGATTGCATTTATTTATAAAATTTGTGTAAAAATAAGAATGATTGGGAGATGCTCGATGGCTATGGCCAAGCCTTATTTCTTAAGGAACTGTGTCATAGAAATCTGACTTCCCTAGGGTAATGGCCAAGCCTTATTTCTTAAGGAACTGTGACATAGAAATCTGACTTAATCAACAGGAACAACCTAAAAATGAATTCTATATGATTAGAATTGGGTCTCACCCGTACAAGGTGCATCAAACAATTAGTTGCCCTATATTCAGGGACTGATTATCTAGAGTTCAAACTAACATCAATATATTGAATTTGTGTTCAAGTTATGCAGAATCTACCATCACAATTCAGTAAATCAACTGTAGAGATTGTAAACTAAGCCTAACATTTGTAATATTTGATAAATAAGGGAAAGGAAATTAAATGTAAACCTTGCAAAGAATGAAAATCTGCCAGTGAAAAAGCCCTAAACTGGTAGAGTGAATTCATTGGCGATGCAACCTACACAGAATATACAAAATATTCAAACCCATTAAACATGAATGGAAAAGAGAGAGGAAGCAACAAAGGAATAGAAAAGACAGAGGAAGAATCAAAGGCAATCTGAGGGTAATCCAAAAATAAGCAATCTGACAAATAAGGGAAAGGAAAGTAAATGTAAACCTGCAAATAATGAAAATCTGCCGGTAAAAAAGCTGAGGATAATCCAGAAATATGCAATTTCAAATTCAGAATAAGTAATTTCCTGCAAGTGTAATTTTTTACACAATGTAAAACTCAACAAATCCCCATCCCATTTATATATTCCTATGAGGGCAGTTCAAGTAATTTTTATGTAGTAAATAAATTTGTAAAAATGGCATGTTTACCACATCATGCAAAATTTACCTGCAAATAACAGATATATGTTCTGGCTACCACTCCCACAACCGCAGGCAACCACACTGTGCCACGAAATGAATAAGGTGGGCTATGAGCAGCATGCTGGTAGAAGAAACACACAATGGGTTGCAAGAAGCACAATGGAAGGAACAATGTCAGCATCTTAACTCAGTACAAATATATGTTTCGGCTGCCACTCCCACAACCGCAAGATGCCACATTGTGCCATGAAATGAATAAGGTGGGCTATGAGCAGCATGTTGGCATAAACAGCGCATGATGGGTTGCAAGCAACACAATGGCAGGAACAAGGTCGGCATTTTCCTCTCCAAACCCTTTCTTTCATAAGTCAGAAGTTCATGATGTCAGCAGATACGGACTCTTCTCCGACTTGAACTGCCTTTTACAGTAAAAGTGGTTGTCCCTACGAGTAAATAGGCTAATCGAATAAATTATTTCTTGCTTGTCTTGCTTGCAATTCTCTATTTCAAATTTTTTTATTCTGGTTGAACTGTTAAATAATTTAATTATATAAAACTTAATTATATTGTTTTTAAAAATCATATTTCCTACTAACCAACTTATCTGCATATCAAAGTTTGAATTTGGTTGGCTATAGACGCATTGAGCCAAATCTGAACATCTATTGACTTCCTCCAACCTAAATAATTACTATTAGAATTGTTCATGTTTGACATGGATCAAAAAATTGTTAGAATTACTGTTAGAATTGTTCACGTTTGACATGGATCAAAAAATTGTTAGAATTACTGTTAGAATTGTTCACGTTTGACATGGTTCTAAATTGTCCAACATTATATCAAAAAACTCCAGACAATCTTGAAGAGAAAAGACTTGTCTTGGATTAAATTCCCATCTACCCCATCGAGCAATAAGTTCAAAAACTTTTGAGCCTCTACAATACTCACTTTTAGAGTCATTCTTCCAAGATCTATGACTTCGCCGTCCTGTGACCGCTCAAACGAAGTCAAGTTTGTTATCTTGGACCAAATTTAAAGGTAAACTATCAAAGCTTACAATAATTCTATTACCTTGTTCCGAAAGTACTTTATAATGCAATTTAAATCTAAAACCTTAGTTGGGCTTCCAATGTTGCTAGATTACAATGATATCTTTTGACATCTTTTAATATAGATATTACTATCAGCTTATCCATTCCCTTCAAAAGTGAAAGTGCTAGTTTATAAAATTATCTTCTAGCCCAAACAAAATGATTACCATATATATGAGTTCATTCGGCAGATATACAATTGTATTACAAAGTTTTGTTTGGTCAATATAACAATGATGTGGCATCCTGGCAACGTGTAGAATAGATATACTTTTGTCATTTAGGTAGTTGGGGGCGCCAATTTGAGTTGTCCACTACAAAATAATAATCAACCATCCATATTCCTAAGGGCCTGTTTGTTTCGCGGAATTGACTAGGAATTGGCATTTTTGAATTTTGAAATTGTTCAATTCAGTGTTTGTTTCCAAAATAAAAAATTCGAACAGGTTTATGCGAATTCTAATTTTGGGCCATTTTGATCATTCCACAATTCCACCTCAAACCCTGGAATTGGGATTGAAAAGTGGAATTGGAATTGAGAGTATTATTTTGGGAAGGAAAATTCATTCCTATTTTTGTGTCAATAATGTATATTATATTGCTATAAGGATGTATATATACATGTATGTATACACACATACACATATATATATATATGAGTGTATATACACATGTGTATATATATATACACATATGCATATACACACATGTGTGTATATGTGTGTATGTGTATATATGTGTATATGTGTGTATATATACACAAATATGTGTATATATGTGTATATAAACACATCTGTATATGTGTATATATATACATGTATGTATATGTATTTACATACATATATGTGTATATATGTGTGTGTGTATGTATATATACACACATGTGTATGTATATATACATGTGTGTATATAAACACACATGTTTGTATATATACATGTATGTATATATGTGTGTATCTATGTATATATACACACGTGTGTGTATGTGTGTATATGTGTGTGTGTATACACACATGTGTATATATATGTATGTATATATACACACATGTGTGTGTATACATATGTGTGTATATACCTATGTGTATATATACACACATGTGTGTGTGTATACACACATGTGTGTGTATATGTGTATATATACATGCGCGTGTGTGTGTATACACAGGTGTGTGTGTATGTGTATGTGTGCAAAAACAAAATTCCAATTCCAATTCCAGCTTTGTGGAACCAAACGCAGAATCTGCATCTTCTCAGTCATCTTCCAAGTGAACCAAACAAGAGAAGCCCGTCTCTAGAATTCATTTTTAGAATAGCAGAATTCCATAATTCTGTTGAATTCCAGAATTGGCTATTCCAACATACACGAATTCTGTGAAACAAACGGGCCTTGAAGAAAAACCTAAAATAATTTTCATCTTGGGAGGAAGGGCACGTGGAACTACGTTGGGACGTGGCATTTTGCCAGAAAATTTATCCTTTAAATTTGTAGGCATACGTGGTAGAAAGACTGCAGTGTGGCTTTTCATACAATATTATGAAAAATATGAAAGTACTCTTATAGGAGAGGATCAAAGAAATAACCATACCAAAGGAGTGTGGGTGAGTTAGGAAAATTTGTAGGGGCTCTTTTTCTCAGCCCGCGAAATATACAGGAAGGTGATGAAGTGAATGAAAGATAATTTTCAATGTACGATACTAATATACTTTAATAGATACATAACAAATTTAAACGATGAAACAAACATGGTGTAGCGAACAAACTCATATCAAATAACTATTTACTTATTAGTTTATTGAAAGAGTTAAAAGTAGGATAAATTCTATAAATATTTTGGTAAATTGTTTTTTTCACTTCATTGAAAGTAAAATGTAATTTCATTTTGTATTAAACTGAGATGGAGTTTTAAATATGCAATGTATTAGGACCTAGGGATAGAAAGGTTAAAATATAGCATCCAGAAAGGGAATACATACAATATTCATAAGTTCTTAAGTATACACTTAAATTAAAACAAATATATAGAAACAATCAAATATAAAATAAGCATTCGGTAATGAGTGTGGAAGTTGGGAAATACCTCTTGTATAACAGACTGCCACAAAGGCTCTCAAGAAAGAGTGGAAAGATGCAAGAAGTACCCAGAGGAAATAGACATAAAATTAGAAAGGGGCTAGGTAGTATTTGTAGGAGTCATAAGTCAGTGAGGGAAATATCTATCACAGGCCTTCAGACAATCCTAAATTATTTTAATTGGTGTGCAATGGGTATGCGGAAGATGTGTAGAAGATAAATTAGAATATATATATATATATATATATATATATATATATATATATATATATATATATATATGCGTTGGAACAGTGATAGCTTGAAATCAACTATGCATTCAATTACAAGGATCCAACTATGACTGAAATAAAACCTCTGAATCAGGATAATGGGATGCAATAGAAAAATATAGATGAGAGGAACATCATTTTCAAAAGGCAAGTGGTTTGGTATGTATGGGCAACATGTGAATTTAAAAGTCAAAATAGCATTGTAACAAAAAATAGATAAAATGATCTAATTGCCTATAAATATTTCAATCAGCAAAATATATAATTTCAATATTTTAAAAATAACCCGAAACTTCCTTATTTTATTATTTTATTATAAAAATAGAATCAATTAACTAACATTTAAGATACTAACAGTCTTAAAATACTTTATTTATAGAAGAGTTATAAACAATAATACCTTGAGATGATCTATAAAATTGAACAATTTAAATTCCAAAAATTTACCATTGTTAAAGATTTTGATGGATATTAATAATATTAGTGAATGACAATTCCTATTTCATTGCTCAGTGTTTCTACATACATTCAACCTCTCATGACTACATCAATTTAAAACATAAACCCTACACATGCTAGTCATGTGTAAGTCTTTGAAGCATTCATAATCCTATTGCTCCTCCTCTTTCAAGTGTTGTACATGTGTTTCTCAACCTTCATCCATGCCTACCTACAACTACTATTTTCATATTCCAATGTCACATTATTTCTATTTGGGGCCAAACATCAGGGAATGGGACAACTTCCCTCCAATGCAGTCCCAAATTAGGACTAGAGGTCCTATTTGGAGAGATGATTTTGAAATTACATGTGGAATTTGTGGGGGTGAAAATAACTAGATGCAAGAGGTCATACATGATAAGACGAGGCCTAAGTAAGCGATAAATTGCATAGGGATACCATTTATGGTGCTAAATAACCAATTTGGGGTTTCATATAGAGTTTCAAGGTCTTTTGGTGGATTTTTTGAAGAAGCAATGGATTCCTTTACTTGAACACTTGGGCTATTGTTTTTCTTTTCTTTTTAGCCTCAAGATTATTTACAGGAGGTGGAGTGGGAGGGTTTCTTTGAGATGAAGAATCTATTTGTATCTTATTTGCTTCTTTCCTTTTTCTTCTCTCTTATTCCTTGATAGACCTTATTAAATGCTTTTCGTCTTCAATATTTAGCTCTATCGTAGGAGCATAAGGTTCGGATCTATGTTGTGTTATTTATTCTACTCTTTATCATGCTCTTATTTAGGATGACCCCTTTCTCAAGTTCAACTTCCCTTTTCTCTTCCTCTTTATTATTCTTCAAGATTTCATCATTTTCTTTATCGTGTGCATCTTATTCAAGGTGGTTAACAAGTATTTTAATTCTTTTGTAACTTCTCCATGTGGCACATTATGAGGCTCTTCTTGTTGAGCTTCTTTTGTTCCAACATATAAAACCTGTCCTTGAATGTTATTTGGTCAAAAAAAATCTTCATCTACCTCAACATTAGATTCTCTTCATCAACACTTTCCTCTTCTTGATTTTACACTTTGAGGACTTTCCCTCTGCCAATTTCTTCATCAGATTCTATCTTCTTTGAATCTTCATCCTCTATGTTCACTTCAACAAAGTTCTTTTGAGGCTTAGGGAATTTGGTTTACATACTTGAGAATATGGTTTCCTTTTGGGAATATTATTTTTCTTTGATTGAGGCTTTTGTGGAGGTGGGACTATAAGAGTTGAATCATGCTGGACCTCTTCCTCCTCTACTCCTCTAGGAGTCATTCCCAGAGTTTTCCTCACTATTGCAATGGTTGTGTTTGGTATTGATAATCTAGTACCATGGTGGATCTTGAACTTTTTCCTTGTACAAGTATTCAAAATTCTTTATCTCCTTCTGTAGTTTCTACATTGCTTGTGTAGTTTCTTTGGAATCTACCCCCTCCTCCTCTTCATCTTATTCCTCAAGCATTTTCTATGCATTCTTCTTTCTCCAATACTCCTTTGTAGTCTTGGCAGAGTTGTGCCCCATTTATTTCTCTTTCACCCTCCTCTAAGGATCCACTCTTGGTAATTTCATATTGCTCTTAGTGAGGCTCGTCTAGATCATTTTATTTATTACTATATTTCAATTGAAACATCGTCCTTTTCAAACCATCTAACTTGACTGATGAACATTTTTGCTACCTTTTAGATATTAGGTCCAGCATCTTGCCATCATTAGAAAATTCATCTTGGATAATAAACTCTCTCATTTTGAAAGTCATAATTCTATAGAATCTTCTTTTCCTTACCTTAAATTGATCTTTCAAAATAGCCCATAATTTTTCAAGGGATAGGTCAAGATTAAGAATAAGTATTGGGCACAATGTCCTTTAGTTGGCCTACAAGATAATAATCACTTTTTTATTTATACATGCCAAATTTTATAACTTGCAGTTCATATATATTTTCTCTTGACACTTGTTGTTAATGTTATTGTAGCTATGGTCGGATTCCTTGAGACCGACATAGATAACATAAAGGTTGTGATAATATAATTATTGTGATATATAATAATTATATTGATAATATTATTGTGATATAATAGTTATATTGATAATATAATTATTATATTATTATATTATCATTACACTGATTACATAATAATAATTATTATAATAATATAATATAATTAATTAAGTTACATGTGAAGAGTGGTAATCCTTAGTGGAGGGGAACCAATGATAAGTATATAGGAAGAGTGAAAACTTGCTCTCTTGATACTTATTGAATATACAGAACAGAAAAAAAAAAAAAACATGGTATCAGAGCGCACGATTAGAGGGCTTAATGAGAATTTTATGCCTATAATTCTGTGATCGGTCTCAATTTGGTTTTCAACCAGGCAAGGATTACATGAGTCAAGTTTTTATTTCTGTGGATCGGGCCAATTCATATGTTGTATGATCGTTTTGATCCTCTACACCGTTATTGTTGGCATTTTTTTTAATCCCTACTTGGTCAATGATCTCAGTGATCAGTCTTTTGTTCTCTGTGGGAGTGAAGGTTTCATCTACAGGTAGAGCATTCTCCACGATTTGTTTCAGATAGGTTGTGTTGAAGGCATAATTAGTTGTGGTTTGATTGGTTTGTGTGCTGCTTCATCGTACATTCTTATTTGACTAGCAAAACAGCGACTCATTAATGTTTCCTTGACCTCATCATTCATTCCTTCATGTGGAGTTAGCAATCTAATTTGTTTCCATCCTGTGTTTGTCTAACAACATAAGCCCTTCTCAGGTTATGGTCATCGATTCCATTATTTCCCCACACATTAGATAAGTTTAATGGAGTTCTATTTCCAAACGTTTTCATTTGTTTGGCGAGTGTGCGCTTTTGACCAATCACTTTGGCCATGATTTGTATTTGTAGCGGACAATGCTTGCAGTTGTGGCGCAGCAATCCTTGTATCTGTATCGAGATCGAATGCATTGGAAAATAATATTAATTATTTGGCCGAATTATTAAGTTTGAAATATTGATTGATGTGTGAGGTTCTTCTTAGAGGCCGTGTCTATGGGGCAGAATATTTGCACTTTTGTTAACAATATATGTTAACAATACGTATGTTAGTCTATTGTGTTTGTTTGCAAATTACTAACACATGTTAACACAATAGGCTAACATACGTGTTGTTAACATATTTTGTTAATAACATATTGTGTTAACAAAGGTGCAAATATTCAGCCCCATAGACATGGCCCTTCTTAGAGGAGATATTCAACTTGGGCATCGTTGCATTCTATTGATTATGCTAGACATATCTATAGTAGTGTATAAGTCAAATTTGATACAACCTAAATAAATGACAGAGTCGTTATGGAGTGCACTATTCCACTCGCTAGACACGTGAATATTTCCAGTTTGTGGTTATAATTCTCCTTAAGTTACTGATACAAAGTAAGTTTGCAAATCAGGACTGTATCAGAAGTTTTGTTAATTCTATTGCTGGAAGGGGAGATTAAAAACAATGCCTAATCATGTGGAGGGAGTTGTATGTGCTTCCCTTGTTTTGTTAACGCACCTTATGCTTTGAGGGAATATGTAAATTGTTTGATGAAATGTTTTTGGATTACAGAGCAAATATGTGTTACAAATAGACTGGGGACTAAAATTACATAGGAATGAAATTACATTTGGTAAAATTACATAGGAATGAAATTACATTTGGAGACAATTCGAACCTGATTGCTTGGAGAAATATATCTTCCATAATTGGGACCATGTGAGAAGGGTATGCTTCTGTGTCAAAGAGAGAAGCTAGAGGATTTGCTTCAGTTGACATTCAAGGATCTTGGCCATATTGATTCAGATGGAGTATACCATGTCGAGATGGTTTCTCTAGTGATTATGAAACTATCGCATTCATAGGACTACGATGCATGGGATGGAGTTCCATGTGTGTAGGGTGGATGGCTTTTATACTGACACCTAGGTCGTGATATTCCTGATAGATGGATATTTGGTGAGCTTGGGATTCATCAAGAGTGATGTAGACTCCAACCTTGTATTTCATGATAAGTCAAAGCATGTGAAGATCAAATATAACTATATTAGATATATGGTACATTAGCACTAATAAACAGATGGCTGACATTCTCACCAAGCTCCTTGCCAGAATAAAAGTTTGTGCATTTTTTAGACAAGCTTGGGTTTGTAAAGAATGAAGCCCTTACTGAGAGGGAGTCTCGACATCAATGATTTCTTTAGATGTACTTTATTGTATTTTTCTCTATGAGGGAGAAGTTAGAGGTGCAAACCCTTGTTAATGAATTCTTCTCTGAGACGGAGAAATTTGAGGTATCGGCCCTTGTATGCATTTTCTCTTAGACGAAGAAATTTGAGATGTTAGCCCTTGTAATGCATTTTTCTCCGAGAGATAAATTTGAAGTGAAATCCCTTGCTCCATCCTCTGGGAGTAGCCATGATGGATTTACCTATTCTTTTCAACTTATGAGAGTAGCCATAGTGGACATCAGGTTGGATGACATCACGTTGAGTGACTCCGTGATGGGCACTTGTGCACTTGTTATTTCCACCCTTTGGGAGTAGCCATGGTGGATCCACCCTATGAGAGTAGCTATGGTGGATGTCATGTGAGAGATTCCATGACTTAACACGTGTGTTTATTCACCCTCTAGGAGTAGTCATGGTGAACATCATGATGAGATGACAACATCAAGTTGATTGACTCTGTGATGAGCACTTGTGCTCATTTGTATTTGCATTCATGGGAGTAGTCATGATGGACCCACCCTATGGGAGTAGCCATGGTGGATATCACTAAATAACTCAAATATCGAGGACTCCTCCCTAGCTAAGAGGGAGTGTTTATATTATTGTAGCTATGGTCAGATTCCTTCAGGCTGACATCGATAACATAAAGGTTGTGATATAATAATTATATTTATTATATTTTTATATTGTAATTATATTGATTATATAATTATTAATATATTTATTGATATAGTATAATTATATATTAATTATATAAATTAGTATATAATTAACTATAAGAGATAATTATTATATTAATATAATATAATTGATTAGGCCGCATGTGAAGAGTGGTGACCCTTGGTGGAAGGACACCACTGATAAGTATATAGGAAGAGTGAAAACTTCTTCTCTTGGTACTATTCAATATACACACGAAAAAAAATTGTATTGTTGGATAGTCATAAAATACCATCTAGAAAGGAACATTTTCACCAACTGTGCATTTTGAAGTTAAAAAGTCTTTCACTTTAGAGATTTATCTTAAAAATTCTAACAACCCTATCATTGTAGTACCTAGGAAGCATGATGAAATCCACACAACCTAATGTATGTTGACTTGGGATTGTGGATAAACTGACATCCTCATCCAACAATCAGCTACATTGCTTCAAATGGCATTATAAGCCCACTTCTCTTGTTAAAATTTTGAAAATTACATAAATAAATGCATCATTAATTGTCTTAAAATTATTCTCAGACTCCTTGAATGACAATTAAGTAAATAAGCCCTGTAGTTTTATCATCCTCTATCCTTATCTTGTTATTCCTTTCATGTCAAGGATAAGGAAGTTTCCAATTATGGCTGCCAACCATCACACATAAGAATTCTTAAAAAGAACCTCGAGCTATCTCTTGTACATTAGACAACTACTCATGAATACAATCTAATACTATCTAGCCTAGTTAAAGTGGTAATGATCTTTCAACATCATATAAATATAGTACACCATCTAGGTATGATATGTGCTAGATTCTTCCTTTCCTACATCCCTATTAAGAATAGTTACCAAGTCTATAATCTCAAGCTTGAATTTTGACCTATATATCTTATTAGGCACTTTAGTAATTGATTTCCTTTCCTCTGTGAACCAATATTTGTTTAAGTGTCTTTTTTTTCTTGCCTACATCTTTCTCTTAGTCTATTTGCATATTTTCTTATGAGAATATTTAAATTATTGTATCATAAGGAGATAATTCAAATATTTGTGTGATCATTTCAAGAGGAAGATCCACTATTAATGTGCCTTTAGAGTCTTGAGACTTTCTTGCACTCTTATTATAACATTGTGCAATTATGATTATCACTTCTAAGCTCGTACTACCCATTGCAATAAGGTTAAATGACCTAACCCGAGTGAGATATTCTATTGTACCTCCTAGTTGTGTTATCATAAAATACATCATTTTTCATGGTATCTAGGTCAAAATATCATATTTTTATATTAATAATCATCTTAACCTTGGAACCAAATTTGGATATTATGGGCATACCTTGGTACTTGTATTTTAGTGTTAGTAGTTCTTTATCTCCCTTGGCAGTATCTTTTCCTTTCATTTAAATGGTATTAAGAGATACTTATACTATTAATGGTTTCTTTTGAGACATTTGAGCACTTACAAGGTCAGAAAATGCAACTACAAATCTAAACAAAGTAGCTAAAACTATTTGCTTTGATGAATCATCAATATTGGCATAAATTTCATATGTTGAAACTTAATGTTTTTAATGTTAATTGATATTATCATGAACTGGTGACAATACTAGAACTCTAATATGTTCCTTTTAGTACTATTATTAACTTAATCATCGATTGATTTAGAAATTCTATCTTATCATAAATGGCTACCTTATAGAATTCAAAGTTTCTATTAACATATTAATATTATGCTCTTTAATGAAGTTTACTTTACCTCTTTTAAAGGGAATCTACTTCAATTTTAATAATATGGAAACTTATTAGACATGGTGTTTATGCTAAATCACTATTGATATATTTTACTATTGCATTGCTCTTGAGCATTCCAAGTTGACAAATTCCTTGTTCCTTCTATGTTTTCACTTGATTGGGTTTGGCTATTAGCAGGGACTGATTGTTTTGTTAGGTTCTAGTTAGATGAGCTTCTATGGGAACTCCTATTTCCCCTTAATTGTTTTGATGTAACTACCACTCAATTAATTGAGTCAACTTTATCTATTCAAACTTTGAAATAAGAGCACCCAATAGTTAGTTGATAGTCAATCAGTTAGTTTTTAATTTAGTAGATTGGTTGTATGTTCCATTATTCAAGACTTTCTCTATACTAACATATTGGGGCCAAATAGAATGAAATAAGAAGATGAGTTAAATGAGAATTCTATTTAGATCCCTCCAGAGGCATATTCATGCCAACTCGTCTGTAGGAAGGTAATATTTTCCTTATCATTTTCTTGATTTTATTTCATTTCATTTTCATAGAGATAATTTCTAGCATTAAGAGAATCATAAGTGATGAGTTCATTTTCAAGAATAATAATTTATTTCATTTATGCATGTTTTGAAATATCGATTGATTATTAATACAAATCTTTTATTTGGTTTCAAATGGTTTTTAAAGTAGATGATTTCAATAGAATGGTGCGTGAAGGAAAGAGTCAATGTTTATGCATGATAATGGGATGGAGTCTTATTTGAAATTATGCTGGTGTGATATTAGATTAGATAAGAGTATTTAAATTTTTGTTAGCATAAATGATTTGATTTCTTTTGAAATTAGATTACATTTCATTTTCAAAAAATGTGAAAAATAGATTATATTACGCAATGTGTGGTAGAATAGATTGATTTCAATCTCATCATTCTATTTTAAACTAAAGTTTCATCTTTCATGTTTAGGAGTATAGATAAGTTCTATCATCAGGTTGATAATAACTTGGAAGATGTAGGGTTCTTAAATTTTAGTTGGAGTTTTAGATAGATTGATAGATGGTTGACTAGTAACTAAACATGATTGAAGAAAAAATAAATAATTATCACAACAATACCCCCAAAACTGAAACAAACTTACCACATATAGATTTGGGCACGCTAGATTGAAAAGAATTGATTAAATGATGTGAGTATTGTGTCATGAAATTACTCCACCCATCATTTTTGGAGCTATTTGGCTAACACAAAAATCTAGCCTTGGTATCAGTAAAAATCTGGTTTTAAGAAATTGATGAGAAGATCTAGAGATTGATTTGGTAGATTTGTCCCTAGACATCAGGAAGATACATCAGAAGAATCTCAAAAATTGGAAACATCGTATACTCATTTAGAGAATCGGAGGATCAAGAAAATATGGCAAAAGAGAAATGAGTCTTGAAGAACCTAACATAATAGAAGATTCTCATATCTAATAAATTTCAATAGAAGAGAAATTGAGCCTCCAATGAAAAATATTTCCCCTCCTATTCTTGCTCCTCTAAGGGGGGAAGCTTTTGAGGATCCTGACCAATTTATTTTTGAATTTGAAATATTGTGTCAAACATATGCTTATTCCATCAATTATTAGAAGATTTAAAATAGTTTCCATATAAATTGAAAGAATCAGCTTCATGTTGGTCCATGAGACTAAGTGATAATTCCATCTCAGCGTGTAATTGTGTGATGAAAATGTGTCACACTTCTATGAATCATTCCATCCAAGGTTTCTCAAGAATGAGGCCTCAAATATCGACTCATAGCTCCCTAGTCATGGAGTGCAAAGGTGTGTGATGGAGGCCCTCAAATTGACCTAGTTGTGCCCTTGCAAGTACACCATTAATGAAAGATTCAATGCATGAAAATGACAACTATTCTATATGATTTCAATACATAAAAGGAAATTAATCTATATGATAACAATGCATGATTAATCTATAAAAGGAAATATGCAAGCTTAATCTATGGAAGAAAATATGAATTTAATCTAATATGAATCTAATCTACATGAATATCCATGGATGCAAGAAGAAGAAGACAAGAAGATAGAGAAGTTGCAATGTCCAAGCTTGAGTGCTCAAATTCTCCTCCAAAATTGCTCTCCAAACTTGCAGCATAACAATACAATAAAAGTGGGATCCTAAATGAGAAGGAGAGGGTTCCTTATAAAGAAAAGTGAATGGTTGAGATTAAGAGGCAAAAATAAATGAGCAATGGTGAAGATTAAATCTTGGTTGATCCATGTGCTCATTAAAGCAAAAAGCTCACCACTTAGAAAGATGTGATAAAAAAAGGATTTTTATTTAATTTTTATTTAATTTATTTCCTTTTTCAACAAAAGAAGAGCTTGAAGTGGGGATTTTTATTTATTTAATTAAAAGAGGGGTTTTCTTTTAATTAAATAAATTAGAAGAATTATATTTAATTAAATGGGAGGAATTTAATTTAATTAAATAAGATGAATTTTATTTAATTAAAAGGGAGATTAGGTCTTCTAATTAAATAAAAATGATCAAACCTTAGGAAATATTGAAATAATTGAATTAATTACGATCTGATCAAAGAAATTGATCTGAATTGAAAATGTTGTAAAGCATTGATTCAAAAAATTTGATAAATTGATAAAATGATAAATGGGCCCACAGTCCAGGCGACCATTTTAGGGTGCATACATTTGCCCCTCTTTGACTAATGTGTGATCATTCTGGGAACACATGTAGTCAAATAATGCAGTTGAAGGTGAGATCAATTTGGGATCACAAAACAACACAGACATCAACACCATTGTAAATAAGTAATTGACATCATAACAAAGATAAGCTGATTGCAAAAAAGACAAGGTCAACACCATTGTAAATAAGTAATTGACATGTCTGAGATAAGAATCTCAAGCAAGGTTTCCCCAAGCGGAGCAAATGATAGGATTGATAAAGTTGAATCAAGGATTGAAATTTGATAGGCACTACCCCCTTGTGATCAAAATTGAAATGAGATAGAGGAGAAACAGCAAATTGATAAATTTGATCAAATTAAAGACAAGGGTCTTGATGTAAGATGAAAGATATAAGGATCAAAGAACCAAGGTAGATCATCAAGCATGAAAGATTATGCCCCAAGGTTGAATTAGATGAAAAGAAGTCGATGATGACATTAATTTTGACATTAGTACACTTAGTGAAAAACATTGACAAAGATCATCGGCAGACTACAAGCATTACCGGCAAACTACAAACATTACCGGCGAACAACGAGCATACCCGACAGAACACAAAGGTCATGAAAAATGCTAAGTATGGAATTGACCGACGAACACTGACAAGTGTTGCACCGACGAAGTGAACAGGACATCACCGACGGTTCAATAACATAACATTGAGAACATCACCGACGACACAGTTTTGAGAACAAAACCAACGGAATAGAAAAGGCATACCCGACGACCAGTTCAAGAAAGGAACACTGACGACCAAGAAAACTGACCGTCAGAACCAACAGTCAGTTAGAGAACCCGCAAATAGTGGATTTGAGTTTTACACGTCAGATAAAGCAATATAATTCTATTTATAGAGTTTTAATTTGTTTTAAATTATAACTTGAGGGTCATGAAAGCTTTATGTAAATGTTTTAAAGCATCCTAATAGATCAAAAACATATCTAACTAAAGATCTAGAGTTAACTTGCAAAGCGTGAATCAAGAATTGAGCCAAAAAATAGTACTTATAGATGTTCAAATCAATTGTGAGTTATGAATTCATTGTTGTTGATAGCTATGAAGAGCATCTAAGGAGCAGAAGACAGAACTCATGCAAAGTTCAGAAACAAATCATATCAGTTGTCAAGAACACAAGAGGCTACCGACGAGCAGATAAAGGTATTATTCAATCATGGAAGGATGATTACTTATATGTATGAAGCTTAATAGGATCTGTTATCAGCAATTAGAGATTGCATGCATCATCAGACCAAAGACTTATGTAGTTGCATTCTAACAAGTGCATCACATCTAAAATCCTTTTGTAGAAGGTGAACTTAACCATTCTTTCCAAATCTCTTAACAGAGTGCACACTTAACAGTGTTGCTAAAGCTTCAAATGAAGTAGATCTTAACAGGTCTCCACTATAATACTCCTAGTAAGGTAGGTCATCAGAAGTGACCAATTGTAAGCCTTAACCGACCCCTTCTTATCTACAGATAGTGAGGTCTTATGGGTAACAATCCCCACCACTGTTTTTACTTCCTAACAGGAGTTTTCTATGATATCATATCTTGTGTTATGTGTTATCTATTTTCATGAATGTTTTTGTTATGGTTACATATTAAAGAACTTATGATATGATTGCATATACATTAAGAAAGATGAACAGTTAGATAAGATAATTTACAAACTGATGATTAAGGGTTAATGGGCTAACCAAGAAAATTTTTAGAGGTACTGATTCACCCCTCCCCTCTTAGTACATCATTCCAATATAATTC